>OMLI01014373.1:5011-17933 GCA_900302605.1 Rondeletia loricata
GGGTAGTTAGATTGACAGGTGATCTCTGGGAAGTGCAGTGCAGAAACACCACAGCAATGAGCGCTGAGCAACAAAGATGGAGACAACATTTTGAGGATCTTGATGATTACCATTTTAACCTTGACTCTTACCCTAACCTACACCTAATCCTAATTCTAATATTGACCCTAAACCCAAGTCCTAACCCCTAAATTAACCCCTTGAAGAAATGAGGACCAGAAAAAATGACCTCACTTCGCAAAAATGTCTTCACTCACTCAATGTCTAAACTCAGACTGGTTCTCACAAGGATAGAAGTACAAGAAAACACACACACACACACACACACATACAGGGATCGCTGCTATTCAATCCACGCCGTCCTGTTTTAATTTATGGCAGAGGAGGCAGCTCCAGACATTGGTTCCAATACAACCCCCTCCCGCGTTAGTCGGCTCCCACCGGTGTCTCATCATCCGTCAGCTGGGACCGGAGACGGAGACGGCGCTTGACTGGGCCATAGCATGACACCACGGCCATGCTTCCTATCAAACACACCTCCAGATCTCTTTTCTACCTCTTCTACCTCTGTCTGCTTCGCCTTTTTCATTCATTTTCCCGTTCTCTTGTGCTTCTTTCTCATTTGATCGCTCTCTCTTTGACTCCTTCATTTTTCATCTCTCTCTCTCTCTCTCTCTCTCTCTCTCTCTCTCTCTCTCTCTCACACACACACACACACAATTGTATCTATTGTCTTTATCCCGATACAAGGCTGAGTGCAGCTGACCGGTCTGGTTTGCGTTACAAAACACTCAACCACCACACACACTTCAAATTCTTCATGCATGCTGTTAGAAATCAAGCGGTTATGTGAGCAGAAATTTCTTAAGGAGGATTTTCATCTGTGGCTGTGCCAATCATATTCCACCACAAGAGGCTGTATGATGACTATTTTTAGTTTACTAAATACTTTTAAAGTAAAGCTCAGCAGTTGGCATCTGTTTGAAAGGGTATAATGACAGACTGGCTCATGATTGTTCAATTCAAACAAGACGCGCTCCAATCAGAATAAAACCAACCTCTACATCACTGACTCCAACTTGTAGATGAAAAAGGCTTCCCATGGTGGGAAAGGGATGATACGCTACAAAAAGATATGCTGTCAACTGTGTTCAGTTGTTTCAATTTCTGTGTTGCAAGCTGCAACTTATAGATTTTGCAACGCACATCCGACCATGCAGAGTGTTTGTGCTTTCCACAAGTAATCAGGGATGATACACCTTTGAATTTGCAGAATTAGTTTACCCAACTTTTTAGGCTGGCATCAATCTTCATGACCTAAATTCATAGAAAACATAATTGTAAGTAGTAAAAAAAAAAAATGTAAGGGGGGAAAAGCAGAAATTAATATTTTTCTCAAAGTACGGTTAATTTATTTGCATATTGGTGATTTTTTGTCTTAAGATGATCACCAACTGGAGGTCATAGTTTACCCTCCATTTTATTTACCACTGCATCAATGATACTGTCTATATGTAGAGCGATATTAGTATAATTAATGCTTTTCTGAAAGTATTGCAGATTTTTCTTTATATTGGCTTATGATGATCACCATGTGGAGGTCATAGTTAACCCACCTTTTTATTTAACACTTCATCTCTAGTGTTAATTCAATGCAAATAAAAATCCATTAATCTCATTCTGTTTCTCATAGTTTGCTGATGTTCACCATTTTTCTCCTGAGCGATGTTACCAAGTTGTAGATTGATGGTTGGATCTACTTAGTGGTTCAACAGATTCTGGCCTCCACTGAGAAGTGTTTCTTTCCATAAAACTCCTCTCCGATGTTTCCGCCTTCCTGCTGGGGCTCTCCTACATCCTGTCATCCTTTCAGTGTGTGTGTGTGTGTGTGTGTGTATGTGTGATGATGATGATGATGATGATGTACTGTATGTTATGAGTGTTTCAGTTTTCTGTGTGGCAGATGACAGATGCTCTACACAGCGCTGGTTCTGGGTTTCTCTGCATTCTCAGCTGTTCAATACTCAAGAGCCAAATGTAAACCATCCTCTCTTACTCAGGACACACACACACACACACACACACACACACACACACACACACTCAGTCCGACATGATTACTTCCTTTTTTCCCTTTGAATGTAGGCCAAATGTTAAATGCAATCTGTGATAAGAGTGGGAGGCGAGTCTCAGATGTAGGAGTGTATTAATGTGTGTTAAGACGCCCACAGCGTTTAGTAATGCACGAACAGAGGCACTTTGCCATTCATTTATTTTAATTGCTCTCCACCTGCTATGATAATCAGGACTTAAATAGAGAAATTTCCATTTTCAATTAAAAACTCCCACTGCCTTTGCATGGGAATGAGGCCCCTTTCTTAATATGAAATGAAATAAAAAATATGACTCCCTCCCTTCTGTGTGTTTTGCTCTGTGCTGCACAATCTTAAATGTCAAAAATAGTGATGCTTGAGTTCCATCCATGATGGGAAAGTAGCTTTGTGTTCGTATTAGTGTTCGACCGATATGGGTTTTTGAAGGCCAATACAGATAGTTTTGGATCGAAACTCCGAATATTTTGTGCTGATATTCAATATCTTTAGACTTGACCATTTTCAGACCACAAAAAAAAAAAGTAAAACATGTTGGACTCTCCATTGAAGTCCAGTGTAGTAATAATAAAAGAAATAAATAAATCATGCATACTTGTGTGGAATCTGATCTGAATTTCACATTAAAATCAATTCAGATTAAAGGAATAGTCACCCTCTTGTCAGTCGAAACACTGGTGAGGTTTGTATGTCCACATAACACACAGCGAGTTAGCTAGCGCAGCTCGCAGCCGTCTCCAAAACAACTGGAGTAGCCGGTAACTGGTTATTTAGAGTTCCACACTTGTCCTACACCACACCAGTCACTAAACAGTAAGAAGCAGATGTTGGCTTCAAATGCTGTCGGAAATATCCTAAAATGGGTAGTGCGCACTTGAACGACCCAATACAGTGGTAAATTCCAATGGGAAAGTCAAATGTGTCATGATACCCAATATGCCAAGATGTGACATTCTCACTCTTTGTTTAACTTTTAGGTGTCACACATATACAACAAGTTTTAGCCAATAAATGTATTAAAATATAAATTACAAAACTGATGCGAATATTCTCTTCTTCATTCTGCCATAGCAGCATAAAGTAGCTCTGTACAACTTGGTTTCTAAAATAGTCACCAAAAAAGCTCCATTTTGTTACTTCTGACTAAAAAGTACGTGAATACATGACGAGTTGTATTTATGACTGTAAAACCCACAACTACGAGCTTACGAGGAGCGCATGAAGACACCACCAGATTGCAGTAGGGCAACCAGAGCTCCATGAGTGCAGAGATAATGAGGTAAATATTGGACTTTTGGACCCACAGTGCGACCGTTTGGCTTGGATTATGCTGCATGAGCTGTTTGGAGTAATTTTATGAATATTTTTTGCCCTTTTTGGAACACGAAATAACCCGTTTCCAGCCTTTTGGAGCTGCGCTAGCAAATTTGCTGTGTGTTATGTGGACATACAGACTTCACCAGTGTTTCGACGGTGAGTAGATACTGAGTGAATTTTCATTTTGAGGTGAACTATTTCTTTAAGTGCTTCCCATACACAACCAGTGTAGTATTGATCAATTATACAATAAATAAGTAATCAATCAAACTGCATCACACCCATCCATATCAGACGTGGACAACACTAACTGGCCGATATCCGCTTATTAATTAAAGGCCAATAGAGGCAAACTGATAAATCTGTCTAACCCTAGTTCATACAATAGAATGATGTTGTGATCTGAAGGACACTGTAGCTTTTCCCTCTTTTTTTTAGCACCACCCTCCCAAGTCACCCTAAGGCACCCTTCATACTGTTACTAGTCCTATTAGAAGCCCAATACTCCCTCTTAAAGGGGTCATTGAAGGGGCACTGAAAAGGTACGCTGGATTCACACCAGTCTAATGTTGTTTGTGTGGCCGCGTGTTGGTCGAAGGTGACAATGATATCATTCTGTACTGTAGAGAGCGGAACAAACACACACACACACACACACACACTTATCCTCGTTTTCCTGATATGTGTGAGCACAGAGTGTCGGTGATCAATCATAATCTTGGGCTACTCGAAGACTCCCCAGATAGAGATGGAGGTGTGTGTGTGTGTGTGTGTGTGTGCGTGTGTGTGTGTGTGTGTGTGTGTGGCCTCCTCCCTGTGGAGATCATTAGCAGTGGAGCGCCTCTTGGTCAATACTGCTCCTTGATGCACCCTCTGCTAGGCGTCTCTCGCTCTCTGTCTAATAGAGGGGAAACTAATTCACAGGGCTCCCAAATCTGTTAGACAATAAATGTACCACAACACCCAGGAAACTGTGAGATTACTTCAAGGCCTTTGGGGGAAGAATTGATCTGGTTTTACACCTCCCACTGTGGTATTCCTACATGCTATGGTGGGGAGATTGAAACACCTCTGCCTAGTGGAAGTTAAGCAGTAGTCTGATGTAGAAGGCAGGCAATCTACAGATTCACAGGGGCTGTGAATGAAACCAGGGTTAGACTGATGCCGATATTTTTGTATTGAAGCTGTCGATATTTTGTGGCAATAGTCAGTATCTTTAAATTTGATCAAAATGTTCCAAAGATTCAGTGTTTCCCACAGAATGGTATTCTTGGCATGGTGGAAAAGCTTCTGAAACAGCATTTAGACCATCATGGGACACTAAGAGTGAGGTCACACCTACTTTTTGTTTTCTTTGGTCTGAACCATAGTGGAAAAGTTGTATTTGGTTAATGTAGGGTCACACTGCTTAATTACAAGCAAAACAGGGCTTGTAAACAAAAGTCACATGGACTCACAAGTAACTTGTTTATTGGACGGAGTTTTGGTAAGATGTCATCCCGCCAGGTTAGAGATTTTGGCAGGAGGGGGGGTCAAAACTAATCTGATTCCAGTCCCTGTAACTTAAATTTACTAGTTAAGAACACATGAAGAAGTCACTGATTATGAGCATCAGTCCAGACTGTGGTTTGCCCTCGGTTAATTTTGTTATATTAGGCTTTCCAAGCATGTGGAACTGCTGGCTATTAGATGTCCATCTCCTTATACCCATAAAACCTTGAGTTTTGGGGTCGTTTCCTGCACTTTGTTCAGATTACGTTCTCACTCCTAACAAAACACAGCACAGTTCTCTTGTTAGAGGACTGAGATTCACATTTTCAGGCGTCTCGGTGCGGTTATTTGGTGGCACACAAGTTCGAATGGCATTGTTCTCACCTAGCCTAATGAACAAAACTAAAGGAGTAAATGCTCCAGAGTTCAAATAAACTGCTCCAAACATTATTGGTGTGAACATGCCTTTAAACTCTCCACTGAAACCAATACTAATGAAATTATTTTAGGTGGGTTGGCAGCTCCTCAAGGCAGGGTGACCCATCCCCACCTATTCAATGATAAGGGAAACATTAAGCCTTTTAATGAAGAATTAATTGACCAAAAATATATATTGAACAATGAAATGAATAAACAAACTGTGTGAAAAAAAATGACATTGCAGGTTTTATAGACTGCCTCCCCTTAAGCTGGTTTAGTAAAATCCTCCCACACCACACTGGAATTATTTATCTGGTCAGACATCTGATATAAATAATGATAATAATAAAACCATTAGCTAGCTGTGGTCAGGGAGGAACCTCCATCATTTCGGAGATGGTCGACACTGACTGGCCCGATATCCTATTTTCAACGAAAGTTTAAGTTTAACTAAATGTTAAGTATATTGAAATGTTCATGCACCAGATATTTTACATATTTTAAGAACCACAATGGTCCAGTCACCACTAGGCACACCTAACCTTGTTAGTAAAAGGCCAGTAATGGTTTGCTGATATATATATTGGTCTAACCCTTAATGCAACTTAACATAAGGTGTACATTTGAGTGCTCATGAATATAGATGCAGGCACACTTCTACTGACATACAACACCTACTTGCTTACTTACTCTCTCTCTCTCTCTCTCTCTCTCTCTCTCTCGCTCTCTCTCTCTCTCCCTCTCTTTCTCTCACACACACACACATAACTGCAAAGCCAGTGCACTCACACAAAATGATTCCATCTTTATTCATGTATTCCTGAATTCACCATATCACCTGAGCCAGCCTCCATAACTGCTTTATTCGTGACAAGGAGGACGTTTTAGAGAATACATGAAGGGGAAATACAACGAGCCACAGAATAGAAGGACAGACACCGAGACAAGGAGGGCATGGTAATGACTATATCCATCACCGTGACACACACAGGCACTCTTCATGGATGAGAGGCTTTAAGTGCCATGTGATAGAGTGGGTTCAACAATAACACACAATACAACACCAACCAGGGAGCTGATTTATTATGGAGCTGACCCGGCCTCACCCTTACTGCGCTGGCTGTAGATACATAACCTTAAACGTGTTTATATGTATGTGTGTGTGTATGAGTGTGTGATCTACTTTGGATGGAAGTGGTAATGAAATGAAATGACATTTCCACACACAATGATGATTCTGATGAATGGGACTACAGAGATGTGACTATACCGGCTTCCATTATGAGCCCTATTCAACATGTAACACAATCTATCTCGGCCCTGAGTGACTAAAAGGTTCTAGCAAATGGCTTATCCTTTTTTCTCCATTAAGACGGATATTCATTTAGTCCAGACTGAAATGTTATTCATGGTGAATTTTTTGCTAACATTGACTTACTCGTGCCCATGTTTTTTAAATCAAAGTAGAAAAGGACATTTCCCAGATAGAGCATTTATTGAGTTTGCCATTTTAAATGTTCCACCATAAACCATCAAGCAACCCAGTGCCACCATATCAAAGGTTTACTGTGTCATAAACACGTCATGTAAGGTTTCCCCGCAGCTCAGACACCAAGACACCACTATTATCTGTGAGAAATAAATTATTTCCATGGGAAATATGCAATTAGGGTTCACTAAAATTATTTTTGCTATTGTTGAAGGGAGAGGGGTTTTCTTTGTTCAATGAAATTGCTCACAGAAACCATGCAATTGACAGAAACCTAGAGATACTAACTTGGATTTTCCTCGTCAGGAGTATTATTGAATATCGTTTTGCGAGGACAATCAAATCAACTGCGAAAAAGGTGGAAAAAGGAAAGCCACTGTACCTGAAGGAGTGTGCGGCTTGGTGAGGCTTTTCCAGAAATCAAGGCACTCTTGTGTAGGGAGGATGAAGGAAGTCTGTGTCAGAGTCGTATGTAAAAGTCGAATCAAGTGTAGGGAAATCAAAATAGCTGCCGATGTGTTTCAGCCATCTTGGCCTTCATCAGGTGTCATGTCAACAGGGTGTATGAAGTTGTCGAGCAGGTAGCTATCTGTTTCTATAGAGTGTGAAACAAAATATAATAAAAAGGAATAATATATAATATACATCCCGGCTTAGACACTTACAAAAGTGGAGGTAACGAATTACATTTACTCTTGTTAGCGTAATTGAGTAGGTTTTTGGGGTACTTGTACTTTTTGGAGTATTTTTTGCAGTTGGTAATTTTTATTTGACTAAAGTATGCTTTGAATGAAGTGTTACATTTACTCAGCATTTTATATTACTTCCATTACAGAGTGTGATTTTTGTAGACTCTCCATAAGCAATGCGCATCAAACCTGCATGTGGAGGAAATGTTAACTAACTGTACCATTAAATGCTCAAATTTAGTTAACATCCATTTACTACAGTGTTGGTTTGTGTTAGCCTGGTTGTTGCCTAGCTAGTTTGCTAGCCTTGCTAGCTAGTTGGATAGCTAATAGCAAAAACATCAGTGTACTAATGTTATTGAATAATGCAGATGGACATTTTCGTTTTTTTCATCACAGATTGAAAAATGACAATTAATTATAGGAAAGCTCAACATTCCTTTTTTCAAGTAACTAACGTATTATATGAGCTATAAGTAACAGTATTTCTACTTAAGTAGGATATTGTGTTCCTCTTTCCACCCCTGCACACACTGACCACACACACAACATACCAGACTCTTTTGCCTTAGTTCAATCAGCTGGTTTGTGGAGAGTGGAGAGCGCAAGATAAACTGGGAGACTAGACCTTCCAGCCCACGGTCTCCAGCTCCCGACTGTGGCCGGCTTTCACGTGTGTGGTGGGAAGCACGCGCACGCGCACACACACACACACACACACACACACACACACACACACACACAAGCCCTAACCCTTTAACAGGCAACTTGACTCTCTTAACTCCAACACCACATCACAGGAGTACATTTCTGAGGAAATCTACATGGAGTTTCATTGTAGGCTACAGTAAAATAAATATGATGAGAAACTCATCAGAAAAAAATTGTGCTATGGAAAATAACTGGATATTTTTTATTTCAAAATAATAAAATTTTTGACATTCATCATTTGTTACTTAATTGTGATTTGTTTTAAATATTGCAATGGTCTTACAAGTTAATAAGTTATACAGTACCAGCTATGCCAGAGTTGGCCATTGTATCAAAAAGGGAACAAAATTAAAATAGTTTTTGCCATTGTACATTGAGTGTGGTGGGTAGAGAAAACACACAATTAAGGAGAGGGCAACGAGCTAGACTTTATTAGGCTGTTAGGGAATTACTGATTACTGTTTAAAAATGCTTACTAAGGATCAGGATGAAATGCCAATGTTTTCTACAAGCCGTTAGGGTTTCAGTTAAGATGTTGAAATGTTGTTTGTAATTTGAGGGATGTAATTCCTCTTATTAGTATACAGCATATTTTTTTATTTTAAGAAAATGGAAGAGCAAATAGGATAAAAGGGAATATGAACATAGAAAACAAAAACAGTTCTTTCTTTTTTATGGTCTCGACCAAGATGACACTTAAGCATTTCCATGGATTACTTGCTGCATAACCTATATAAAAGAAATGTATGATGTTATCTTCTTTGGGAATGACGCCGACACGTACCAGAAAATCACCAGTTGGAATGGTGGTTTGGATTGAAACTTTAAATGTCCTTGGTTGACAAATTATTTTGGCAACCTATTTTGTGCTAGTGATCATTTTTTGGAATGAAACACTTAGATTGTAGCACAATTATTGTATTTAATAAGTGATACATGTATTATCTTAAATTAGAAATTTATCTGAATGAATGCAAAAAAAAATTTCTATTTACATTTAAAGGTCCAACTTTAAAGCTGCAACAGGTTTGTTCACGTTTGTGTTGTTCTTAAGCGCTGGAAAAAAATGTATGTAACAGCAGCTAAATTAAAACCATAACTGAAAAGTATCAGGTTCAAACCCCACGATCACCAATCTTGTGTCCAGCAACAGTGTCCTTGAGTGTCCTTGAGCAAGACACTGAACCAGCTACCTGCTCACTCATTATAAGTCCCTCTGGATAGTACCGCAGTGTAATGCATTGGCAGAATACATGCACTGCACCGCTTCACCCTTGGCTGTGTGGACAGTGAAGTGTCAAGAGGGAATTTTCCCATTTTCTTTAACTGTTTCTTCTGCTTGTTCCTCATGTCTGTTGACCCACACTGTCTGTCCATCCATTTCTCTCTCATCTTTCTCTCTCTGTCTGTCTCTATCCATGTTTATCTCTCTGTTGATGTGTGCCACAGTCTCCAGCTTTGCCTTACGTGACTGGAGTTCATATCAGGGAGAATAATTTATAGCTGCCATGAATAAGAGATGCCGTGGAGTTTCCAATGATTCAGGTCTGATATGGAAACAGTCTGAAATATTTGGACAGCGGAGGATTGAGTGATCAGTGTTCGCCGGCCTGTTGTTGGCAAACACATGTCAGTGAAACCGGTTGTCAGAAAGACCCCTGAGGCTGTAGGAGAGGAGTTGAAAAGAAAGAGGAGGAGAGGACAGGAAGGAGAGGAGAGAAGGGCAGAAATGAGGAGAGGAGAATAAATTAAAGGAGAGGAGAGATGTGGGGAAAGAAGGGGAAAGGAGAGAGAAATAGGAGAGGTGAGCAAGGAGAAGGAGGAAAGAGGAAGGAGGAGAGGAGAAGAAAGGAAAACAAAAGGAGTTGAAGTTTCATTCATTTTTTCTTCTCTTTTTCTTTTTTTGATCCACAACATCCATCAATCCAGCATCATGTCACCACACGCTAGTGCCTGACACATTGGGTAAGTGGCTTACACGTTTCTCTGTAAGAGCTGGTAATGGAATGGTTAATGGAAGTGTTTACACTATCATCACACACACACACACACACACACACACACTCACACACACACACACACACGTGTCTGTCACCTGTCTGCCTCCCGCAAACCAATGCCAGGGTGTTGATGAGAGATGAGGAGCAGGTGTTACTGCATCGTCAGACACCATTTAACTATTGCGTCACACACGCACACACGCACACAAATACCCAACACCCACAAGAAGCTTTAATCCTGTATGTTCCCTCTAAAACTCTGTAAACCTCTGTCAGGTTTTAGCATAGGCTCAAATCAGGTCTTTTAATATGGGGAGATAAGATGAGAAAAGCTTGATTGCCTCTGCAGGGAATTTGTTTTTTTGACATCATAGTCAAGGACAAGCCAACAACAAGGACAAGCCAACAACAAGGACAAGCCAACAACAAGGACATAAAACAATACATGAAAACAGCAACAAACAGCAGTATAAAATAGAAACATCATACATACCATCATGGGATACAAGACACACAATACAGCCAGTCCATTAGATAAGCACATATCATCCACACATAGCAGGATAAAAAAAGAGACATCATACAAAGATGCAGTCAGTCCATATAAAAGAAGATGAAATGAAAAAGAAGCAATGTAGGCACATCAATGGTCAAAGCCAGTTGTAATTTAAAATTGGGCAGAGAAGATTTATAATATTCTTAATCCAGTGGTTCTCCATCCTGGTCCTCGGGACCCAGAGCCCTGCTGGTTTTCATTCTAGCCATCAAATCAGGGACTGAGTTAGGCCTGGACACCAGGCAACTAGCTGGTAGGATAGAAAACTAGCAGTACTCTGGGACCAGGATTGAGAACCACTGGCTTATTCAATGATCCTTGTGATTTCTAACACTGTGATTCAGACTGCAGACTGTTTTGTCTAAAGGCTGGTGCACACTAGAGGATTTTCAAATCTTAACCGATTCTAAAAACGTGGGAGACCACAGACATAACGATAGATTTAACAGATTTTTTCTATTTTAATCGTAAGAACGCACACATGTGACATGACTGGGCTCGAGGACAAAGAAGTATAAATAAAGCATAACATTACCCTTTTCTCTCCGGTCTCCTTTCAAATCCTACAGCCGACAGACATTCAAGATATCACTTCCGGTAACACGCGCCATTACCGGAAATGATCGTCTTGAATGTCTGTCGGCTGTAGGATTTGGAACCGATTGTAATCGTAAATATCAAACATGTTGGATATTTACGATTACGATCGGGGTCACTCCGATCCAGTCGGTAGCATTAAGATTATGTCTGTAAACCCCTCACACTATAGGATCATTTGGGCAGATAATCGGGTCAGACCAGCCTCGAATCGGGAACGCCCCCGGGATTGTCGGAAGGGGTGAATCGGACCCCAAATCGGCTCAATTATCCTGTAGTGTGCGCCAGCCTTAAGGATCTACATCCTGTCCTCCCCATGCGCCTTGCATGAGTTTCCAGGCAGATAAACCCCTCCCAACCACCACCAAGACAAAGGTGTTCAGGATGACCCTTTATTGACTGGCAATGGGGTAAAACTGAGAAAGAAAACAATACAATCAGTGGCTAACACATAGACAGACAAACACACTCACGCTCACATTCACACCTATGGGCAATTTAGAGTCTCTAATTCACCTGACTTTCATGTCTTTGGACTGTGTGAGGATTAACCGAAGCACCCAGAGGAAACCACACGAACACAAAATAAGTTGAGGTAGGTATGATTGACCACTCATCCACGAATTAAATTGCAAACAAAATATTGTCACAGTTAAAGGAATAGTTCACCCCAAAATGCCAATTCAGTCATTAACTACTATAACCATGTCAGTTGAACTCCATTGAAGTTTGTATGAAAACCAAACACAGAGCAAAACAAATGCAGAAAGAATGTCCAAAAATGTCCATCAAATTTCTCCAAACAGCTCGTGCAGCATAATCCAAGTGTTTTGCAGCCAAATGATTGAACTGTGGGCGCAAAAGTCCAATATTTCCTCAACAATATTGCTTTGTTCTAGAATGTGCCACCAGTCATGCAACTGGACGCGAGACCCCTACAGCGCTCTGGCGGAGGTTGGAAGACTGTGCTTGCTACTGCGCTAGCATGCACCATCCCCAAAACTTCTGCTATCGGCTGGCACGTTCTGTCAGAGTACTGTAGGGTGTGTGCACAACCAGGCGTGAGACAGGCCCCTGGAATAATCAGGATTGCCACAGCATTCACCAATATATTGTCAAGAATAGATCCACTCTACTATATTGCTACACTCTGGTAGGTTAGCTGTCTATCAGTATCATAATTAGCCTGTTAGCCAAAATGTTTCGTTAGCATTGCCCAAACTTAATAAATTCCATATCTGTTAGGCAAAACTGCTCTGCTAGCCGAATCTAGTTGTAACTAAAATATTTGCCAGCAAAAATATTTTTGTCAGCATAAATTAGCCACTGTAATTACAAACACACCTTATAATATGAACACTGGATTAGTGAGCATCACTCAATATGAGGTGAGAGTGCCGTTAGCATTGGGCAAACATAATAAATTCCACACGTTGTGCAAAAAACAAGTTGCTAGCTCAATCTAGTTTTTGCCGGGAAAAAAGTGGCAAGTCGTCTTTGTGAAGGGAGTGACGTAAAATACTACCACTAACGGACTCAAG
>OMLI01014516.1:5514-22131 GCA_900302605.1 Rondeletia loricata
GGTTAGATAAAAAAAACTAGCAAATATCTATTTTATTGACATGGTCTGATTATGAGCTAGCCAAATACTTAAAGAGGACAGGATTGTGTCAATGTCCCTGAAATCTCAAGTGCATCCGTCTCTACCCCCCACCCCCACCCAAGCACCTCCAAGAATGATTTAACACGTAACCTATCTTGTCTAAGCCCATGCCCTCATTCCCGTCTGTCCACAGCTTTATTTACTTTTTTATTATTTTGAAGGACAGGTCAGAAGGATATGTGGTTGTGGTTGTTGTTGAATTCTGGTTGCAACATCTGTCAGCAGCAGTGCAAGCAAGCTGCACTAGCTCACAGCGGTAGCGCTGTCGTGGCTAACTGTTTTTGTGCTAGCTTGTAGCATTAGCATTGTCATGGCTCTTGTTGTAACTCCAGTTTTGGTGACTGTGGTCCTCTGTGGGTTGAGAAAATCCTACGACCCTTGGGCTTACGAAGTTCTTTCAAAACCCATTAGATATATGCATGGGTGTTGAACTAGAAACAAAGCTGTTTTTCTTCTCTGAGAAGTTGACATTTTGGAAATACAAGGTTTTCATAAGTACAGAAGAGTACAGAAGTCGTAAATATGACTTGTGTATTTAAGCGCTTTATTTGGAAATAACAAAATGTATCCTGGAGCAAAAGGGTTTTTGCTGGTGGCTGTTTTTCCCACGGCACAGCCGGGGCAAGAGGCATATTCAGGTCAGTCAGTCAGTCAGTCAGTCATCAACACTTCGTCTTACCTATCACATACTGTATGCTGCAAGTGTATTCCAGGAATTTGCCTATCCAACTTCGTTAATAGAGCTTGTAAGTGAGATGGCCTCTCGCCTATTGAATTGAATTGAATTGAATTGAATTGAATTGAATTGAATTGAACACGCGCTGTGGGCATGTACAGGATCTGTGCTTGTTGTATTTTAGAAATCAAACAGCATAGAGCTACTTTCTGCTGCAGTGGTATAATGAAGAGGAGAAAATGTGCATCAGGCATATAATTGATGATTTAATTAATTTATTAGCCAAAACGTGTTATAATACATCACTTTTACCATCAGTTGTTGACAAAGCTTCCATGCTCTCCACCTCCTAAATGGCTCAACTAAGCAAATCAGGTATCATAGAAAATTCCCACTTTTTCCAGGTCGTATTTACCACTTTGTTGGGATCTTTCACGTGCGCTCAACTTGTAATTAAGATATGTCCAGCAGGTAGTACTTGAAGGCAGTAGTAGCTGTGCGCTGCTAGATAGCATTATCTGAGCACTCTATCAGAGACTAGACTGCCTGTCCAGAGGGAGATAGGAAAGGGGGGTTTGACATCAGCAGCCTGCCAGAACATATGAGGCTGAGGGAAGAGGGAGAATAGCCAGCGAAGCAGCCAGACTGGCCCTAAGAGCCACCTGATAAGCCTCCTGTGGCTCCCTTGGCTGTAAATAGTCATTAGCCAGTGTATTGTCAAAGCCTGGCTACACAAGCTTCACAGGCAACCTTAAATTAGGTGTTGGGTATGAGTCTGACACTGCAGTCTTGCATTGTGTATGCAATTCAGCAGGACATGACATTATTATGATTTGGGACATCCCCTTCAAAAGCCATGATAACATTTCTATAAATATACTTTATCTCTCTCTGTATCACATTTATTTGGATTCTCCGGTGAGGGAATATAATGTCTTGTCGAGAGAAACTATTCTTGACTGTAAAATGCCAGAGTAAACATCAGCTGGGAAAAACTCTATTTATGTAGCCCATATGCAAAACAATACACAAAACCACGTTTTACTGTCCACAAGAGATTTCTATCAGAACTTGCAGTCATCTTTACAGGCATCAATCACTCATGGGGGCAGAAATATGAACGCCCATATACAGCAGGTCTGGTCTGGTCTGGTCCCATGTGAGGAGGCTGGCACCGCCTGCTTCCTTTTCAAGAATGGGAGATGGGGAGGGAACGAGAGAGAGAAGGAAGAAGAAGAGAAAGATGGGGAAGCATGTGCCTGTGCCTTTAAGAGAGTCCCCAGGCCAGGCCGAATGTTGGGAAAGTCGCCCAGTGCCTTTCTCATGACCCCTGAGAGGAGGCCTTCTTCCTTCGGGGACCAGGGACGGGGACGGGACGTCACAGAAAGCCCAGGAAAGTGACGCCCAACACATCCGCACATCTCCTCGTAGCATGTCATGACTGCCACTGTGACACTGGCCGGTGGATGGGTCTCAAGTTTACGGGCACACAATAATCGAATTACTGCTCTTACTTTGACTGTGAGAATAATTAGCAAATTCCTATTTTCATGCAATATTGCATTCTGATTACTGCCTGAACGTGCTTCCTCCACTTATAGGCGACAAGCAACGTCACACATTCCCCATACGGTCATAAACTACAGTCATGTTGCTCCTGCTGTATTTCCGTTGCTCCCATGCCACTTTCCTGCAATTTATCCAGTGTTGAGACTCAATGTATGAACGATGGATATACTTAACAATAGTGGCTATAAAAAGCAACTCAATGAAACTGGTGAAACCTGTAACGATAACGAACAGGCTTAGGTTGAGTATGCCGTGTGAATGTGACTTTACTTCAGGTAATATAATTATATTAAGGTGTTTACATGACCCATGTCTTAACTGCAGTACTATAAAATCACTATAAAATTGAAGTATTGTTGTGTGTGCATAGCTGATGAGAAGACTCTGACCCTTGGTGATTAAGGGCTATAAACCGTTTATTATTATGCTGATAACACATCAGCAAAAGGGGGAAGTTTCAAAGGGTATGAGGAAGAGAGAGAAATTAATAGAATGAAATGACCAAGAGGAACAAGCACTGGTAAGATTGTTCAACTAGGCATGATCTCTCTGGCTCAGTGCACCCTCTCTCTTTACCCGTCACTGTGAGGCTGAACCTGCACTAATCTCCCTGCAGGTTCGATCTTGGCTTGCTGTCCTGGGCCTCGTACAGAGTGCCAGTGCCAGTGGGTGTAAATACATGGGATTACAAGAGGCGGGGGCACACTTCCATGGACCGACGATTGGACAGCAAACCGCCTTGCCAGAGGGGGGAAAAGTGAGCCGTTGTATTTCGATGTCATTACGTGTGTACCAATAAATCCCTCAATCTCCTTCCTCAAATCAAAATTGCAGCAGTTGCTGGGGACACATACAGGGGACCGCAGGCTTCAAACTGCTGTAATCCCAGCTCAAAGCGGAGAGAGGCTTTGCCGCACATGCATTTGGTATTATTCTAAGAAATAGGCAATTAGAGATAAGGCAATAGTTGTTGTAAGTTGGAGCAATTGCATTCCACGGCCCTCCGTTCGGCAGTCTTTGGGGATAGCATGATATATTTGGGGATGTAGCGTTGACAGGGGAACAATAGGGAGTGAAAACAGGAAACAAACAAGTGCTGTCATATCGTTATATATATAGATACAGTATGCTTTAAGATATGTTTTGATGGGGGAAGGACCACTGCCCTGAGTGGCCCTGTGTTAAAATAATACATGCAGCTAAAAATAAGGCTTGCAACCCTCTCACTCACTATCCTAAATCACTGAGAGCTCCACAGAGAAAATCAGTGGTGGCAGCGCAGCTCTCCTTTCCCCCATCCCAATGCAGCCTTTGAAGCTTGTATGGACTGACCTTGTTAAATAAGTAAAGTCCATTGTGAGACCCACCTGGAAAACAAATGAAGATGTTCTTTTGCCAGATGGTGTGTCCAGAATAGAAGAGTAATTGTACGATGGTTGGTTGAGAGATAAGGCAAGGCTTATACACCGCTGCCATGAACAACTGGCTTTGATAAGGGTCCTCTAGCTTCAAGCTTATCGGGTGTGCACATGTAAATGCACACACACACACACACACACACACACACACACCTGTCCATTACACATAGTTCATTTTATTAGAGAGCTGCACACCCATAAAAAATATTAAGAGTCGGGGTTGTCGGTATTTTCAAGGGGAAACCCAAGTATTGATACGATTGTTCATGCCATTGTACTATTGTTCGGGCATACCTGCCTGATTCAGAATTGACCCAAAATACTTTATATTCATAAAAAGTATGCAATTTGAACCAGCAAAGCCCATTATACGTGCTTTGAGAAATTCAATGACTGTATATTTCTGTTCTCATCCTAGCTGTCCAGATAACGCGAGTGAGAGAGCGAGAGCCTCAACCAGGCAGATCAACGAATAAATTCTTGATTACAATAGTAACTAGATAACAAGGATGCGTTATGCACATCCAGTGGAAAGGGTGAAAAAAGGATGACTTTCTCATCAGCAATGAGATTCAGGAACATCGGTAAACTTGAATGTGAACAGGTGAAGTCACCTCACCCTGTTTACTTGCCTATTTTCACCTATTGAATTGCATGAACCAATGATCAAACACCATGTCATCTGTTACTACCCAAACGTTGTGCCAGTCATACAGAAGGTAACTCCCACGTCTTGAGTTTTGGTACTAAATTTGTGAGTATTGTCCTAACGCTAGGTGGGTAATTACCTATTCATTCCAAGTATATTAATGTCTAACTATATGAGTTGACTCAGTGTGTTTCACAGTAATACACTCTCACATACACACTTCCTGGTGTATTTGTGGTGACAACAGAATATTTTTCCGCCATTACCACAATCAAGATCTACTCGTATCAAATGTAAGATCATTGGTCCTTTCAACTTCGACAGTCCCACAGCATTCTCCATTAGTCTGACCTTTGACAGAGACACCAAACAAGGTCTTATCTTGTTTGTCGGAGGACGGTTGCTCACTTCCTGCTCTAAAGCAATACAACATGGAGACTAAAGGAGTGTCCAGTTTTCCTGTTACCACAGGCTGCTATTCATGACCATTTCCTCCCCGAATCTTGACCACTCAGTGTTTTCAGGACACACCTGCAGGGGACTGATGGTGAGTCAAATGCTGAGGTCAAGGTCAGCTACTGTTGTTGTATTGTATTGTGTATCATAACACTTCTGAATCACTGCCTGGTGTTAAATCTCCAGATGAGTCTCTATTTGAGGTATGGACTGAGGTGGGAGTGCATCATGGAATTACTCCTTTGAATGTCTCAATGGTATCTGAACAAAAATGTTATCACAGGTCATTAAATGGTAAAATGGTAGCATTTTTCAGGCAATGCCAGTCCCTGGTGAAACAGGCGAGAGACTGAGATTGCCTGCGTCAGCACATGTGATTGTTTTGGCAACAGCGCCCAAAGGCACACAGGCTTGGGAAGCCTACAGCAAATTAAGGCAAAATAAGAAGCTCCCACCTGTTTTCATGTCTCGCGGGGGAAATAAAAGTGCAGTCACCAACCAAAACACACTCACCTGAAGGGAAAGGGCTCAGAAAGGGAGCTCACTAACTTTAATGGATAATTCCTGTTTTTTCATGTGAGAGTAAGATGGTTCTTGAGTCTACAGCCCAGGTAAAACTGGAACACATGGTTAGTGTCATCAGCAAAACTGTAGCCTCTGTTAATGCTGTGTGTTGAGTTGAGTCAAAGGACACTGCAATGACGACCAAATGAATTTAAATCAACAGCAATCCTATTATGCTATTCAAGGATGATGATTTTCTTTTTAATCAGAAGCATGTTGCTTTTGCCTCTATGACCCCCATTCTGCAGTTTGTTGGTGACTACATTTTGCTTGTGATTTTTGCCTATTACCAAAGAGCCATATTGTATAATCTTAAGACTTCAGACAGACTACAGACTTCTCTCAGGTAAAACAACCATCTGACCAACCTATCCCATGAAAAGAACTGTCCTTTAAACGTACTATCACCATGGTGACATTTAAAAAAAAATAAGGCTACCTTCTTAAGATTAGACATTGTCCGAATTTTCACTTAATACAATTAATGATTTATAACTTCTTATTTCTACAAACATTGTAAAAGATGGCAGGGGAGAAGTAGGCTGCATGTACTAGCTATCAGTGAAAGTAGGAGTTAAACACATTGCTGGAGAGAGTGACTGCTGAGCCAGTGTTGCAGCCGCTATAAAGGGATTATTCTTCCGTGGAAGACATAATCATGTGTAACACACTTGTTTCAAATCCTGTGAAAAACAAACAGGTGTTTCAGCCCTTTGTCCTCTGGCACACAGAGCAAGCCTTGAGAAACAGATATTATGTAATTCACCTTTTGGATCATGAACTACTGGCATTTCCCTATTAGTTATCATCATTATGAATAATGTTAGTATGTTTTCAATCCCATTCGGTTAAAAATACATTTCACATACTTTAATAGAATGACTAGACATGTGTTTCAAAATGTACACAAAATTGCCCCAAAAAAGTGTACTTATACATGTAGATAACATTCACTGGAGTTACAGATTGAGTGACCTAAATCATGTTTTACATATACTTGCTGATATAGGAAGAAAATGTATTTGTACACGTACATTTACATGTACATTTTCAATGAATGTCACCTACAGGTACACATTCATTCATTTTAGGACGAATTTTTATATAATTTGAAACCTGTAAATACAATCTGAGCTAACGTTATATGTGAAGTGCATTTGTTGCAGTGTGGGATGGGATGAGTCTGTGTGAAGTAACCAAACACAAAAACAAACACCAGAATGGGCTATGTGCTCATTACTGACCTGACAGCCCCAGCAGAAAGGTCAATGACAGCAAAGTAAGTTTCCTCGAAGTAATATAGACCTCCATGGTTCAGCAGCCGCAGTTTCCACTTCCCAGTGTTAATATGTGAGCTCTGTTTCGCCTCAGGCAAAGCTGTTCAAGAGTGTGTGTGGCTTTCCTCCAGACTCCCGGCACAGAGCTAGGTGAGGGGAGGTAAGGGACACTTCAGGTGAGACAATATGGACGCCTTCTTATCCCCAGCAAGGAATCCTCTCTCAGTCTTTAATAAAGTAAGGTGTAAAATGTATCGGAACCTCCAACACTGAAGGTCCTTCTCCTCCTCTTTAGGCTCCTGTGCTGTTCCCTCCTCACCGTGACCGCAGCGAGTACAACTATGCAACTTGTCATTCTGTGTCCTTTTCACAGAGAGCGAGCGAGGGAGAGAGACATAGAGCAAGACTGAAAGAGAGAGAGAGAGAGAGAGCCTTGCCACCTCAGCGCGCGAGCCGGTGACATGCCGGTCAGAATAAAAAACAGAACTTCCGGTTCGGAGTATCAAAATAAAACCTCTTATTTGCGAACATGGTTGCAACGATTACTTTGCCTAACAGTGCGGCTTTTATTTTGAAGGAAAACTCGACTTATGTCCGGTATTATTCCGCCTTTATTTTGTCAACTTAACGCAGCAAGCGAGCTGCACCTGTCCGCTGATTGTCACCGTTACATGCAGGTGCAAAAGCTACTTTCAATGTTGCCAACTTAGCGACTTTGTTGCTATATTTAGCGAGTATTCAGACCCCTCTAGCGACTCCTTTTCAGAAAAGCGACTAGCGACAAATCTTACGACTTTTTCTGGTGTTATTGGAGACTTTTGGAGACTCTGACGTGAAAGCACGTAATGTTATCGTTCTGCCTCTTCTCAACGAGCAGCGGGTGCTGCCGTGGGCCCCTCCCCCGTCCCAAAGCACTCACAGGCGGCCCAGTTCTCGCGCAGCAGTCCCTCCCAGCTGCAAAAAAAAGTTACTCTGGGTTTGTAGTCCCACCAGATAAAAAGCTGAATTCATCAGAAAGAGTTTAAATGCCGGGACTACAGACGGGACTACGGACGGGACTACAAACGGGACCATGATGTGATGATGTCACAATGTGATGATGTCATGATGTCACGTGATGATGTCATGATGTGATGCGTGATGTGATGATGTCATAGTGTGATGATGTCACAATGTGATGATGTCACGATGTGATGTCACAATGTGAGATGCCTGATGTGATGATGTCATAATGTGATGATGTCATGATGTGATGACATCATCAGACTAGCCGACCAATGGTGTAACTTCATCAGTCACTCAGTCAGTCACGGACAATTGCAATTCTAGGGCTGGACTCACGTCATTTAGCGACTTCTAGCGACCTTTAGGACAGCCAATAGCTACTTTCCTTACTGAGGAGTTGGCAACACTGGCTACTTTTCATAAATTACAGTTTTGAAATATACTCTATGAAATTAACAAGTACAAATTCTCACGACCACAAGTTATGTTAGATTAGATTACATTTTGATAATCCTCTTGGGGAAATTGGGTCGTAGAAAAGGGAGATTTTTCCTCAGACGTTGATATGAAAATGAAGTAGTTCTCTCTGAATGGGAGAGGATGAGGGACTTTTAGGGAAATTCATTGCCAAGGTGTGAAGACGAGGTTACATTTTTACACTAATGCTTAAAAAACAACAGACGAGTCCTGTAAACACTGACAAAGTTTGACAGCGCACACATTTAGAGGAGAGTGTCTGGCAAAAAAAGGCTTTCAGAGGATATTCTAGGCAGGCATACTGTGCAACTTGCCAGTTTCAAAAGCCCTGGTTCAAGCTTCCTCAACAATAAGCCTATTTCCAAAGCCACACAAGTAAACCCCCATCTCTTTTCCCCCCGTCTCCCCTTGAAAATCTTCAGCTCATGTTCTATCATGTGTGAAGAGGAGTGGGTTTGAAAGCAGAGAAACAGACTTGACTCAGCTTGACACGAATTCCCCAGGTGAGCTTACCCCTGATGTAAAAATATGGTCTGACCTGCACTCCCAGAGGTGGGCAGACCCCTTTATTTCATTTTCTATGGTTGCCCAGTTGCCTCAGCAACACAGGTGAGGCTAATGCAGGGGGACTGTTCAATTATGAGAGGTGAACGAGGGTTATTCCTGTGATTAAATCCAAGGAAGCAGGGTCCGATCCTTATGGGGGTGAGACTTTGCTGTGTTGCTGCAAATTGCATCTGGGCCTCCGGCTGAAATCTCCTGCATTCAGAGAAGGGGAAAGCTGTCAGGACACCACTGTTTTTGCTTTTGGTGCAAAATAATTTGAGCAGGGCTGAGGCTAATACTGGATTCTGGACTGCTAATCTGAAGAAATAAAAACTAAAAAGTCAAATGATAAGCAAACCTGACACCTGGAGGCCAAACATGTTGCTCATTCCATTGTATTAATTATTGCTCTAAAGAAACATTTAAGATATTCTGTAAAAGTATGGGAACAGGTCTGAAGCGGTAGAATACTTTCACCATTGCATGGATAATAATTACATATTTAACATTGGTAACATATTGTTACCAAGGTGTATGGTACACAAGCATCAATAGGAGGTGTAAAACCAAAATAAACTATGATTGGGCAGTTGCCAATGTTACATATTGCTATACATGAACATCAAGGCTGGTACTCACTAAGGGTTTTAGAGAAGTAGGAGCGCTTTTACAAAGTAGGATCATATTGTGGTTTCGGTGCCAGTGGTGGAAACCTGTTGAATTGCTTCTTTTAGTATTGTGTTTGAAAAGATAATTTGACTGTGCATTGGAGATGTAACGTGTTGACTCTCAATGCAAACTTGCAACTGGGCCGACAGCTTATATTCCATTGCAAATACTTGCCACATGTGTTGCCTATGTGCTCAGAATAATGTTCTTAATTATGGTCTGATCCTAGACCTGTCCTCCGACGGAGAGGCTTTCCATTGTACGTACTGTAGATAGAGTCCTTTGATCGATTTAGTTTTTGTTTCATTTGGCTTCAGTTTATGTTTTTATACAGTATTTTGAAAGTCAGGACCTATAGCAGAATATGGACGTTCATAGTTTGTGTCAGTGTATTGATTCATTTCTCCAGTCTACTCTGCACCACACTTGAAAATAATTCTTGATTGCTTTAATTTTAGTCTTAATTTTAATTTAGTTAAATATTATAGCTTTAATTGAGACCTAAACTATCACCCATAGACTAAAGAACTGCTAGGGGCTTAAAACCACTTGACACCAACTTTGAAAGGTATTAAGCCCTTAAGAGGAATGAAGAGAAATACTCACATGCAGGTAACAGTTCATCTCAGTTAACAGTAACCTTAACAGTTAACAGTAACCTCCAACGCATGATTGTGCTAATATAGTTTCCCTGACAACTATGTAGAACAGTTTCTTTTTTGTGTTTGCTTTTCACAAATGAAGTGGTAGGATGTGGGTTAATTACTGAATGGCAACCTAATTCATTGCTTCTCACTGTGAACAGTCAATACTCTGCAGAGGCAACACAGCATGGGTTTGACCTATAAATCTATTGCTTTATAGCAAAAGGCTAATGTAGATGATTAGAATTTACATTCTGGAAATTTCCTCTGTCGTTACCCGTGTGTGATGTAGTGTGTGTGTGTAAGCCTATCACACACTCATTGTGAACAAAAGCAAACAGGTCTATCAAGTATACAATGGTGGGGAACAATGAAATATTTATTTACAGCATTTTACACATTAGTTATGTATGTGTAATTTCTTTCATGGGGAATTTCACATACTAATGCTTGGAATATTTTGCACATATGTGAATAAAATAGTGAATGGTAAGTTTCAGTATAAATTATTAACTGTAAGTGGAGCAAGACAGTTTTCTCCACAACAATAGGCCAGTAATATGATATAGTACATGCCATTCTATCTGTTTTGAAGTCTTGCAGGTTTTAAGTCACATACTGTACACAAACAGCCAAAAATTGAAATTAGCTTCATTGTTTCTATTAAATGTCAGTGTCACATATTAAAATTAAATGCGCTATATTTATATGAAACTCTAAAACTCTACATCTAAATTATATGAAAGTTATACTACCTGTTGATGCAGTCACTGAACATTAGTAAAACACTGTCTACTGTGAATGCAATCTGGTAAAGCAGAAATTGTATTAAAATGAACTGACAAACAGTAATAATAATTAAACAGCATCTCATATATTTTTTTTAAATTATTTTTCAGTTCCCAGCTTTGTGACCAATAAGGGTCAGTGCCAGATTTTAAAACTTTTTTACTTTTCACAAGTCATCATTAGGTGATAAGATACTCAGAGTGCAGCAAATTACTTCCATTTATGAGATTGGAGAATAAAATGGATAATATCAGTGCTTCTCTAAGCAGAGGCCTCGACAGACTTTGTTTCTCAGAGATTACATTGCTACAGGACCATGCTTGGATTTTCAGCAATAGCCATCTATTGCCATCTCCTGGCCACATTGGTGAACGACAATTTCCTCCAAGTCTCGCACACATCTATACAGCTACTGCAATCCACAGGAATTGCAAGTTACACACAGTGACCGGTCTATTCAAAGGTAGGTCATTGTAACTTTGTTAAAATGTTACAATCCTTCACCTTGCTCAGGATACAAAGTGAACCTGGATGTTGATATCACAGCTGAAAACCTTAGCCAAACAGGTTAAGATTATACATTCAGATATTGGAATTTATCTTCCTGAATACACATGTATACATCTAGAGGTCAGAACGCAGTGTGAAAGCTCTGGAGCAGTTTGTGACATGCTCAAGGACACTGTGGCAGTGTCTGTAGGCACCACAGATATAACGCCTACTGTTCAGGCTCCGGCTCACAGGTCATTAGTTTCAGGAATGGAACCGACACCCACTGCACCTCTAGGTCAACCTGCTGCTCAAACAAATACACAAAACCATTTTCACTGAGTGGCAAATGATGGTGAGTGCCCCATTTATTGTTTTGTTTCAAAACATGTAAACATACAAGACTGTGACCTCAAAACAATTACATACAAGACATGGTGTCAACCAATAAAATTATATAAAATATCATATTCATATATACCCAAACAAATGAATGTGGCAAGTTCGCAAAAGCTGGAATGCTCAAGAACATCAATACTCTTAAATATATATTATATAGATATATAAGGTAGATTTCATATACATAGACAGATTCAATATGGACTCATTCAATTGTTTCATTACCCATTGTAATTCTTCACCTACACAGTCCCTTCCTGGCACATTGCACATAACCTCAGGAATCATATTCATAAAGAATCCAGTTTGAATACTGGTCTAGGACAAGTTCACCTCTGCAGCTCACAGTCATAGATCAGTACTCTTAGGCCTTGTTTATACCTGCGCGCAAGCAGATTAGCACAACCGCTGGAAAACACTTACCGGTATGTCTTTGTGTTATCTGCAAGACTGTGGCGCAATGGAAATATTTGGGAGGTGCTGGTAACCCATGAGCAGAGCCTTTGTGGCGTCTACCTACTGATACCCACAACCCCATGGGTGCAGCCCCGTTTAAATGTGCAAAACGCAAGGCTTTACAGATCCAGACCTCCAACGTCAAAGTAAAGGCAGTTTCAGAACAAATACACGCTATGGTCCCCTCGATGCCTCGGTTGCTACATCCTACTGAGGTAGACAGATGCATACGGCAGTAGTCACCTTGCCAACCCCACATGCCCTGATGAGGCAATATTCGTCTCCACAAGACGAGCAAATAAGCCGAAAATAATGAGTACATATTTCTTGGATGTCACATCTCTGTAATACAATGTAATACTTAAACCAGTGTTCCCATATTTCCATACAATGCAGTTGTTGCACTGTGCGTCTTCATTCGTTTTGCCTTGATTAGGGTCTAGTGGCAGGGTAACGAAAATTGGGGCAAGAGGGCTGAAAAGACTGCAAAAATGATTTGACGGATTCTTGCACACATCCATGCTATGTAACAGACAGACCTGGTGACCCTTCATGTGCCTCTGCTGGCTGTAACACTTGTTAACTATATCTTTTAGCCAAGGCAAGTCCAAAACACTGAGCGGTAGTTACAATGTGTCTTTGTTGTTGTACTTTAAGGAATAGCCGATGGCAATTTCTAGGCACTCCACCAGGGAGCCTGCTGAGAGGAAGTCCAGCTCTACCTCGATGAACTTAATGTAAATGGCCAAATGTTGAGACGAGCCTTCGCCTCCTTCCCCAATCTGACCTCTGATGCCACCGCGACAGGCCTCCTGCAGGAAACATGTGACAGCGGAGGGTTCCCCAGGTACATAGTGCTTGCCAGAACCCTGAAAGTGCTGGAACAGACACTGCTGTAGGGTCCTGTCCTCGGCTATGCCTAGGTAGCAGTAAGTGACTTTAGCCCCAGTCCTGTCACCCTTCCCTGCTCCTTCTCCATCGGCCTGGCTCCATGCCACACTCTCCAACTCCAACTCGCACTGAGGTAAGCTGTGGTCTTGACTATCGGCCCAGGATGACATCTGAGCGGTGTCGTTGGAGGGCGTCACCACCTCATAGCCGATAGCGTAGAGTCCAAACGCCTTAGGGATGTCCCCCGGGAGGAGGTAGTGGGACGTGCCTTTGCTACAGCCCGCCACCCTGGACTGGGTTACGGGGATCCAGTCCACCTCCATGTGCAGCTCCAGGCAGCGAGCCTCACTGATGGTGATGTCCAGGAACTTGTAGTAGACATTCTTCCAGTTCATCTTCTGAACTTTGGTCATGATGACGCGGCCCTCTGGCTTCTCTGGATTGAAGTACTCGCGAAGTCGCTTGCCCAGCGGCACCTGGGAGCTGATCTCGGCATAGTGGTAACGCACGTCCTCGCGCCAGCGCGTGTTGTAGCCCACGCCGAAGATGGCCAGTTTGTTGGAGAGGTGCAGCCGCGAGAACTCAGTCCACGTCTGGAAGTGCTCCCATTTCAGCTGCACCGACTCCAGGATGCGCATCACATTCTGCATCACATCCCTTTTTCTGTGGGAAAACAAAGATACATTAATAACAATAACGGCAATAATGATAAAAAATAATACAACATTTCTAAAGATACAAAGTACTTTACGAATTTAATGCCAGTGCATCCAGACATGACTTGCTATTAGAGACTCAAACACACTTGAGATATGATGAATAGATTCTACCAACCAATATACATAAAGGTCTTTCTCAGTATGTGTTCTTGGCAGTTCTTGTGTCCTCCATGATGCGTTTGACGGAATATCTAACGGCCGAAGTACAATTCCAAAACAAAAGAACGAGGGGACGGAGGACGGATAAAGGTCCCGTCCCGGACGTTTACTTGCCAACCACAAAATATTGAGGATGCATCGGATGGTGACTTGGCCGACGAGAACGAATGGGAAGCCTCAACTTCAGAAGAACATTCTCCACAAGGACACAAGAATCGACGTGAATTCTTGGATTTGACAATCACCTTATCTGTTTAAATTGGCACATGCTCTCCCAGATTAAGAACTGAACTGGGGAAAGATGACTAAGAAGATGTTTGCCTGGCCCATCTTAGTTAATTTATTTATATAGACTTTACAGAGAATGAGCCTAACTAGATCTAACTGAACAACAATCAATCGTAGAACAAAATCATGTAAGACAAACACAGAGGGAAGCAGACACACACATTTTAGCAAGCCTACCTATTCTACAAAGCCTAACCTACCCGGCAACACCAACCTTAGACCCTCGAAGCAAAGAAGGAAAAACTTCCAAGAACAATACTGGAATACTGGCACACGTTAACATACTTTTTCAAAAATAGAAATTGTGATCAAGATTATTGTCTACAAATGACTCTGGTTATCAAAAATTGAAAACAAATGATAGTGTTGGCCTTTTAGCAATAATTTATAATGATATAATTCACAATGTGCAGCACAAAGACTAACATATTCACTTAACAAAGACACAGTGAAGTTCGCCTTTGTCCAAGTTGACTTACTGGGTTTGTTCCGACAGCTCTGCTTGAATCTGTAGAACTCTATTTTTAGGCACCTGGATTTCTTCTGGAGAAACAAAAAAAAGAGCACAAACACAAACGTTCAAACCCACTGTGTCAATTAATGCCATCTGCTCACTGCTCGCCAACACAAACACTCACTCACCGGCCTCCATGTCTCCCTCCTGGAAGGCCGAGGCCAGCACCTGGTTGCACCAGTCCTCCTGGGAGAAGTCTTCCAGGGTGCTGCCGTCGGACTCCATCTCCTGATACAGACCGCTGCTGTTGATGAGCACCGGCGCGCAGCTCTGGGAGTCCCAGCCTCCCTGGCCGAACACCTTCTCCAGCTGCTCTATGGAGTAGCTGCTCTTCCTCTTGCCGATACCGTGCTCCTTCACGCGGCTGTAGCAGCGCCGCAGCGTCTGGATGAGATGGGGGGACATATCGGCTATTTGTACAGGCTGGCGATATGGAAACATGTTCCTACTTAGCTTTAGTTCACGTAATTTTGGACTTGGTTAGGGGAATTCTACAGCAGCATGGCGACTCATAGGCAGCGTTTTATAGTTTTTCACTGCAGGATGTAGCTTTATGACGAGTGCACAGTATACCCTTTGAAGTTTAACTTAAAGTTTGTGCACATTGATGGAAAAAACAGGGGGACTGCAAAATACAATTACTACATACGAGATTCAAATTCTGAGGACAACCTGGAGACCTGCAGGAGATACTGCTGATTTGGTTATTTCTCATTTTTGGCAACCCACTTGAACTCAGAATTGAAATTCAAAGACCATGCCATTTCAAATATGCTGATGGACTTGGGGAGTAAAAAAAACAAACAACACAAAACATCTTGGGGTTTGTTGACAGCTACTGCATTAGTGTCAACTTTATGGAGTTGTAACAAACGAGTAGTAAACTGGAACCATGTGATCTCTAACACAAGGCTATGGCTCTCTTTTGTGACGGCACTGAGTGTACAAAATATTAGGATTACCTGCTCTGTCGGTTAAATGAAGATGAAGGTGAATCAACATGAAAGCTTTACTCCGTTGTTGATTTCACCTGTTAGAACCGCTTTGATTATGAAGGGGAGATGTAGATGAAGGGGACGAGATGGGTTAAAGAAGGATTTTTAGGCCTCGAGACAGGTGATGGGGCGGTAAATAAAAAAAGTACATGAACTATGACCTCCATTCTCCATTTGGTGATCGTCATAAGGAAAACAACCACCAATATAAACAAATAAATCAATGAATTTATGCTTTTCCCCCATAGAAAGACCCTACATTCACAAATGTTACATTACTTTCACACTATTTAGCATGATCAGGGTGTAAAGGTGGGTTTACCCTCCACTACATCCCTGCTTGAGACACCTGAGACATGCACAGGGTTTGTGCAAAGGGGAGTGGAACAAGGTATTAGGAAAGTAGTCCTAATATCTCACACTAGTGTACATTTATCAATGTCAGCAGCCCGGCGCCTCGGGCTAGCAGGAGACTTGGTCCTTGCATAGTGTGTAGTCTGCTTTTTCTGCACGTCAGGCAAGAGCTAGGCCTATTATAATGTGACTAGATTGATTTTTGTGTGTGATCCCACAACCCAGTAATCGGCATTGCACGCAACATCCGCTGCGTGACAACTGTTAGCTACTCCAGCTTAGTCCCAAAGCTACAGGTGGAGATGCTGATTATGGAGGAGGGTACCTTCATCCTCTCCCTGCACTGGGACGGGGTCCTTTCGTAACCCAGCTCCGCCAAAGCTCTGGAGACCCGCTCGTACATGGCGGGACCGGGGGCCTTGCCGGAGAACACGGTACCTGCGACCTCCAGCTGCTGCATCCTCGCCTCGGTCAGCCTCTCGTTGCCCCAGACCGCGATGAGGGCGTTCGTCTCGGACGGGGTCCACGACATC
>OMLI01014594.1:1742-18338 GCA_900302605.1 Rondeletia loricata
GCTCTCTCCGCGGAATCCTTGGATACGGTGACAGGATCCATCCCTGCTCCTCTCTCTCTCCTCTCTCTCTCTCTCTCTCTCTCTCTCTCTCTCTCTCTCTCTCTCTCTCCCTCTCCTCTTTCTCCTCTCTCCCTCCCTTTCTGCATCACTCCGTCTCTCAGCTATTAAAAGACATCAGTCAAAGGCAGAGGGATTCTCGGCAGCAGAAGCAGGTGGACCTGCGCAGGGCTTACATCACAGCCCGTTTCACACCTGCCACCCTCCCGGCCTTCTTCACTCTGGGGGACCAGCTGGACTACGGAGGCTTCGAGAACCGAGCTCTAGAGCCGGGGCAGGAGTACGTCTTCTTCATCCTGGCTGAACTCAACGGCACAACCGGGGTACGAAAGTAACCGTGTCACATCTCTTTTCTCTCAGTGTTTTTAACTATACCCCCATTCCCCACTCCCTGTGTCCGTCTGCCACAGGCTGTCACTATACATTGTAATCAATGTGGCCTTGCTGCTAAAACAATCAAATTCATGTCAGTCAAAGCGTAGCAAAACAAAAAGGCAATAACCTCCACGCATTTCCATCACCACTGCTAATAAAGAGTGATGTATCCACTGTTGGGGTAGAAGAGATATTGCCTTGCCTTGAGCATTTGAATTAGAATGGATATAGATAAACAACTTGAATTGGATAGACACACAGTTCCAGATGTGTGTTCCACTCTCTTTATTGAGTTTGTGCCTGCATGTTTGTTTACAGAAGATGTACGTGGCCAGTCCCTACACAGACCCAGTGATTGCCCCGGATTCAGACCCCCAGCCCCTTGACGCGGGTGACGGTCTGATCTGGGTGGTGGGTCCTGTCCTGGCTGTGGTCTTCATCATCTGCATCGTCATCGCTATCCTCCTTTACAAAAAGTGAGTAGGGTAGATGAACTCCATAAAACAAAATCCCCAAATTATTTGCGCTACAACCATGAGACCGAAATAGTTGGCCAGACACAGTAAATGCCAAAGCAGATTTCACTGAGATCCTTAGGAATACATTTCTATCCATCATGCTTTGTGCTTACTGTTGGTAATACACTCTGTTCAGAAGCTCCCATTGATATTGCTTGTATTAGGATGTTTCTATGTTTTTGCTACCATCACACAAATGCTCAACTTCTGGATTGATATTCAATGAATTAGGTCCAATTTAGAAGTTTGTTCTGTCGTCAGACAGCTATCAAACAGTCTGACCCTGCTGTAGGCCTGTGATATCTGCTGCTAATACTAATGCATAATATTGATTTTCGTCTCTAACAATCTGTCTGTTTCCTTCCTTTTCAACCTCTAATTATCCCTTGCCTTGCTCTTGTTTCTCTGGAAGCAGCAAACCGGACAGGTAAGATTAAACCAATGTCAAGCTCTTTGGTCGTTTTAACCTACAGCAATTACTTGATACCAAATGTTCTATAGAGAACTGCTACAAAGCCCTGAAACACCATATCTATTAATGCACTGTGTACTTGAATCATGTAGCCATGCTAATGATGTGTCAGTACTGAGTCTGCTTTTCTCTCCCTATTTGCTTCAATGTGCTAATTGGTCATTTCACGCGTTCGTCTCCGAGAAGCAAGCGCAAGGACTCCGAACCCGGAACCAAGAGTCTTTTGGGTAATGCAGAGATGATGGCCCACCACCCCACAGACCCTGTGGAGATGAGACGCATCAACTTCCAGACCCCCGGTATGGAGCACGTACACACACACACACACACACACACACACACACACTTTCTATTTGCATAATTAAGTACTCTCAGGTTGATAATGAAATATTCAAGGCACTAATTTGATCCTTGTTAAGATTAAGCAGAGAGGCTTGTCAAAGTACTCCTCTACATTAAGATAGATATTAGAAACCACCAACTCAGGCAGCCACTGTGTACCGGGCAGCTTCCAGGCTTTTCAGAGATCAAAATGGCCGCTGCCCAGGTAGTACAGTCAGTGCTTAGTCACGGTGTGAGTCATAACGGTCTGTGTTCATCTCCGCTCGCCCACACACCACCTGCCAGGCTCTAGATGGCATGGGTTTGAGGTAATTGTGATTTGCAAAGGAGGTGTCTCTGTTTTTGCCAGCATAACCAACTAAACCCCCGCTGTGAGGTAACCAGGTCGGTGTGGCCCCACCCCGCTTACATTCAATCAACAGCCTCCAAAAAAAACACAAGGCCTGGAGGAATATGTGCATTTTTATGTGTCAAACATTTTTCAGTTGCAGTTTATAGAAGGTTCACAGGGGCCCTTGCTGGAAAGGCAGCAAGATTCGTGACCATGGAGGAATGTTTAGTGGTTTCTTCATCTGCTAGTGAGATTATATAAAGTCAACTGATACAATTTCTTCCAGTATTAGTAATCCTTCTCTCAATCCATGGATGAAGGTCTGGAGTGTTTTTTACACGTTTCAGGGAGGCTACATAAAACCCAGTTCTGCTCATCTCTTTCATCTTCAGCATTTTTACTCTCATGTGGCAACGACCTTGAAGCTCCCTCCTCACCCACGTGTGCTCCCCTGAGATTTGTGCTCTTGAGATGCTGGGGAAAGATGACATTTGTTTCCAACAAAACCGGCTGATGCTGTCTAAGGTCATCCTGGTTGTGACGGGAGTGTTTTATCGTGATCATCTGTGGAGGTCTGATGTTGTGTAAAAATTCACTAGCCAGGCTGTAGTAGAAACCAACAGCGAATGGTATCCATCAATACGAGTCTGTATTTGATAGCTATATTGCTACACTATTCATTATTGAGATTCTACAGTTGCAGAATGACTTACATTCTCTTCATGGTGCATCAACATGCATTACAATTCCAGAAATATGGAGAATCCATTGGGATTTTGGCATGAAATGGATTATGTTTATATAGGATAGTATGCATAGCGGTATTCCTTTGATTTAGTGTTGTAGCTGTATGCCTTATGAATGGTGATTGAATTGGTATAACTCTTCCTTTCTCCCTGCAGCTTTGGAAAGAAGGGAACTGTAGGAGGCTCAGGGTGGTGTGTGTGTGTGTGTGTGTGTGTGTGTGTGTGTGTGTGTGTGTGTGTGTGTGTGTGTGTGTGTGTGTGTGTGTGTGTGTGTGTGTGTGCGCGCGCACGTGTGTGCACGTGTGTGTGCGTGTCTTTGTGCACAACCCTCCTAATTAGTGTTCTGTGTTTGTTTTCTCTGAGTCATTGCTCCTCTGATCACAGAGAAAGCAATTTATCAAAGAAAACCAATTTACAAACGAAAAGACTCGCCTCACTTTGTCCTAGCACTTGGATCAAAATGGATTTTCTGCCTTAACGATATGTGATGTTCTGCGATTGTATAATTATCTTTGCCACATCTTTGCATATGAGTGATGTCGACCCGTGAGGCTTGAGGATATTTTCCTAACCCCTCCTCTTTGACCCTTGTTGCCACGCAGGAATGATGAGCCACCCTCCCATCCCCATCAACGAGCTGGCCGAACACACTGAGCTGCTGAAAGCTAATGACAACCTGAGACTGTCCCAGGAGTACGAGGTGAGAAGTGCATCAGTCAGTATGGATGAATAGATAACATCCTTATTGTTTATAGATGTTAAGCCTTCATATGGAAAAGCTAAGATTACTTGACAGTTGCTTCTCTGTGTATATACACTATATGTTCATGATTAATTGCAGTATTACTTGTCTACATTACAGAGATGGAGTCCACTCTGTCTTTCCATTATCCTCAAATGCAATATTAAATATGCTACCACTTTGCAACTATTTGTGTATGTGATGTCCTGCTTCTTCCCAGTCCATCGACCCTAGTCAGCAGTTCACCTGGGAGCATTCCAACCTGGAGGTCAACAAGCCCAAGAACCGCTACGCTAACGTCATAGCCTACGACCACACTAGAGTCATCCTGGCTCCCATAGAAGGTGAGGATCGGTTGGATGGTCGGAGAGAAAGGGATAAAAGAAACGTAGGATAGCGACTTAAAGAAGAGGCTTAGAGACTCCGAGCACATTTGCCTTCAGAGGAGTGAGGGGGGGGGGAGAGAGGGAGAGCTGCATGATGGATGAAACCTGAAATTGCGAACAGTGTGCAAGACCGGCTGTGTGCAGTGGCATGAGGCTGACAAGTGCATTGAAGTGCAGCCAGCACTCCTCCAGGACAAGTAGGGAGAATGGATTTGATCTGGAGCTTGTGAATTGACAGAGAGCTGACAGAGTCTCGTCTGTTTGTTGTCTTCCGCTAGTCATCCCGCAGTCGTCTGTTAGACGTTGCGGCTGGTTGTTTGATGTCATACATAGAGGCTAATTCAGTGTTTCACTCACTCGGATTAAGATTTCACACGATCCTTACAAGAGTGTCTTGCTGCGTGCAGGTATCCTGGGTAGCGACTACATCAATGCCAACTACATTGACGGCTACAGAAAGCAGAACGCCTACATCGCTACCCAGGGTCCTTTGGCAGAGACGTTCGGGGACTTCTGGAGAATGGTGTGGGAGCAGCGGGCCGCCTCCGTCGTCATGATGACGCGCCTGGAGGAGAAGTCACGGGTGAGAAACCACGCCCTCATCCACTGACCCTTATCCACCACTGTCTGTCATCCTCTGTTTCCATCATGAGCTGGTCAGGGCACTAGAGTACTGTTATATACCAGTGTATTTCCCAATGTACCGAGGGAGTTGGAGCTTTATAGGGCACATCCACACTTTTGGATCACCAGTGCATCAGAGTCCTAGTAGTCCAGATTGTATTCATAGTTCTGGTTAACATATCAAAGGGCTCTTTGGCAAATTATCTGTGAAAATAAAGAATCCAGTCCAGCGGTCCAGTCTGAAAATAGTGGTGGTAGTGGTGATGATGATGATGGTGATGACTATGATGATGATGATGCCGTCCCTCTCGTCCATGTAGATAAAGTGTGACCAGTACTGGCCGAGCCGAGGGACAGAGACATACGGGATGATCCAGGTCTCCCTGCTGGACACCATGGAACTGGCCACCTTCTGTGTTCGCACCTTTTCCCTGCATAAGGTAAATGCTGTCCGTCTGTCTCTCTCTCTCTTGTCTCTCTCCAAGGCTCTTGTTATTTGTACCCACCCCTCTCCTTCCACCGCTCTTCCATTTCCACCTGCTACTTTGACTGTCGTATCCAGTGAAAATGCTTTGATCTCCGAGTCCACAGTTATGAACCAGAAGCAAGTGGGAAAAGAACGAATGTAAAATCCCCGCTGTCGCCCGGGAGTGTGGGGCGGCGAGTGGGCGCGCAGAGGAGAATAGATTAGACTGGGCTTCATGGAGTGTTCAAACCAGGCCAGCTTCCTGTGTCAGGCGCTGAGACTTGATCGCTGTTGGAAGCAGAAGAGTTTCTTATAGCACAGAGCCGTCAGACTCTCTGTGGCCTACTTACACACAGAAACTAGGCCAGCAGGCTGTAGCGCCGCTTCTCCGGCAGTTTTGTTTTTGTTTTGTGAAATGTCAGGATAGGAGATATAGAGAAATAGAGTGGAATATTCAGCATTGCCCTTATTACGTCTGGCATTTGTTGTATATTATAGGAAATATATGAATATTTGGGATATTTTGGACTATATTTCTTATATTTCTTATCTATATGGGATACAAAATTCCTTTTAAGAGCAAACTACACTTTTTAAAGCTGTTGAATCTCTACAGTCTCAACAGACAAGTAACATGTATTCAACCAGCCACTACTAGACTATTGGGACATCCCAAGTGTTAATCAGCAGACTTCATCAACTGAGCATCTGTTGACTATCTAGGACGAAACACATTCCTACATACGGAATTGTTTTATGAGTCAGTTGCCGTACTAATGTTTTATGTGATTAAACAACTTTGTAGTGTTCGTACAGCAGCGGCTCTGCAGTGTAAGCAGGCTTGTACGTGACGAACTTGAGCGATAGTAAAGCCGGTGTTTCTGCTCGTCCCTTATCTCAGAGTGGCAGCAGTGAGCGGAGAGAGGTGCGTCAGTTCCAGTTCACAGCCTGGCCGGATCACGGTGTGCCGGAGTACCCCACCCCCTTCCTCAACTTCCTCCGCAGGGTCAAGGCCTGCAACCCTCCGGACGCCGGACCCATCATTGCTCACTGCAGGTACGCGCGCACACAAATTACAATCAAATGTGATCAATAGTTCATAAAAGAATATTAAAAGTTAGATTTGACATAGACACATACCCATAAACTGAACATTTGTATGTGGTCTCTTAATTTTTCCCAGAGCTGTATATGTCAAAACCAAAACTCGTTCCATCAGTTCATCAGCTCATCTCTTCCCTCCCTCTCTGTCTCTGTCAGCGCCGGTGTCGGTCGCACCGGCTGTTTCATTGTCATCGACGCCATGCTGGAGCGCATTAGGCACGAACGCACCGTGGACATCTACGGCCACGTGACCCTGATGCGCTCACAGCGGAACTACATGGTGCAGACGGAGGACCAGTACAGCTTCATCCACGAGGCCCTGCTGGAGGCCGTGGCCTGCGGGAACACGGAGGTGGCCGCCAGGAGCCTGTACTCCTACATGCAGAAGCTGTCCCAGGTGGAGAGTGGAGAGCACGTCACCGGCATGGAGCTGGAGTTCAAGGTAGAGGGGAGACTGTTCATTCGGTGGAACAGACAAGGCCAGGGTCTAATGGTGGGTCATAGGAAGATATGAGAATAAAAACGGGTACCCACATTGGCTAGTGTATATTTTTGAAGCCGGTCCGAGTCTCCTGCAGGCTAAATCAGCTGAATTGCCCTGCACCCTTCCAAATCTGTTTTGATTCAATAGAAGGTTGAAGTTTGAAAACCATTGTAATCTGACATTTTCTCTCTCTGTCCAGCGACTGGCTAACACCAAAGCCCATACATCCCGGTTTGTTACGGCCAACCTGCCTTGCAACAAATTCAAGAACCGACTAGTCAACATCATGCCCTACGAAACCACCCGCGTCTGTCTGCAGCCAATTAGAGGCCTGGAAGGGTCTGATTATGTCAATGCCAGTTACATCGATGGATACAGGTATGTTGTCCTCCTGCGTACGCTGATATGACCTGACCCCTTTGTCCTCCTATGATGACTTGATGAGTAAATGGATTGGATAGGTTTTCACCACAGTGCTGCTTTCACCCGTCACGTCCTGTCAGATCTGTGGTTACTGTATCCATGTACCCGCTATTAGTCTCGGCGCACAGCACTCCTTTCAGGGTCAATGAAGAAAAGGACAGTGAAGCGTCTCTGATGATTCAGGGATTCAGAGGGGTTGTACACGCATGTTTTGACTGTTCTTCTTCTTGCCTGAAGCTTGACCTCTTTTGAGTTTGATGTTTAAGAGAGAGTAAATGAAGGATATAGAAAAATAGAAGTGTGAGTGTGTGGGATGTAGTTCTTGTACTATTACATGGCTTCATACTCCGTGTGTGTGTGCGTGTGCGTGTGCGTGTGCGTGTGCGTGTGCGTGTTTAGGCAGCAGAGAGGCTACATCGCCACCCAGGGTCCGTTAGCTGAGACTACAGAGGACTTCTGGAGGATGCTGTGGGAACACAACTCCACTATAGTGGTCATGCTCACTAAACTGAGAGAAATGGGACGGGTACTGACAAAATACACACACACACACACACACACACACACAAAATCCTACAAGCTCTTATCAGCTATGTTTCAGTTCTGTTACGTTTCAGCCCTGTAAACGAATATCACATCTACTTTTTGATGTCGTGTTCCCATAGGAGAAGTGCCACCAGTACTGGCCTGCTGAGCGCTCAGCCAGGTACCAGTACTTTGTGGTGGACCCCATGGCCGAGTACAACATGCCCCAGTACATCCTCCGCGAGTTCAAAGTCACGGATGCCAGGGTGGGTGCTGTGTGTGTGTGTGCGTGCGTGTGTGTTTAATGACTTGTTCTCCTGTTGTATTGTATATTGTATTCAGGCGGGAGTGTAACATCACACTCCTTGACATTTCCCCTCTATTCCCCATCCGTCAGTGCTTTAGAGAGCAGTGGCGCAAAGCATGTCCTATCGACCTGACGTGTGTGTGCGTGTGTGTGTGTGTGTGTGTGTGTGTGTGTGTGTGTGTGTGTGTGCGTGCGTGCATTCACACGTGCACATATACACCAGTCATAGATAACTCCAGTTAAGCCTGTCCCGCACTGACGCCACATTGTCAGATGCTCTATTGATCTCCATTAACGGGGAGTCAGGCAGGCTGAGCAGAAGAGAAAAGATGTAATTGCCTGCTGAGTGGTTGACAATGGCAGACTTACCGACATTAACGCTAGAAGTTAACCACAGCCACTGATCTGGCGTCAGATAACAGTAATCATTAGAAGGAAAACAGGCTATTGGTTTGTAGGTCAGTACAGCGGGGAGAGGCTCTGTATGGAACGGTCATTCAATGAAAGGCTAAATGCCTTGCTTGTGTTGACAAGAAATCAGATAACTTTTCCAAATCGTCTTTTCAACGGCTACGTATGCAGTGTTGTTCTTATCGCTTCCTCGCTCCTTCAGGATGGCCAATCGCGGACAGTGCGTCAGTTCCAGTTCACCGATTGGCCAGAGCAAGGTGTGCCCAAGTCCGGGGAGGGCTTCATCGATTTCATTGGCCAAGTGCACAAAACCAAGGAGCAGTTTGGCCAGGATGGACCAATCAGCGTTCACTGCAGGTAAGCTTGATGTCAGCTGTGTTTGTGTAAGCAGCTCGCGCCCCTTTTCAAGCGAAGTGACTCACTGTCAACCTAAAGCAACATTTTTATTGAACCCTTTTATTGAACTCATTTCCAGAGCTCTGACACATTGTTAACTATATTGTTAAGAGGCTAATACATGTTGACTGTTTGCCTCTGTGGGCGTAGTGCTGGCGTGGGGCGGACTGGCGTCTTCATCACCCTGAGTATTGTTCTGGAGAGGATGCGTTACGAGGGAGCCGTGGACATCTTCCAGACTGTCAAAATGCTGCGGACACAGAGACCAGCCATGGTTCAGACTGAGGTACAGACATGCATGTGGACTTTATTACTGCACTGATCAGGGCATAGATACACACAGAGGGGCAGGGCTAAAAACACAGCTCATATATCCAAAATGTGTATCCTTAGTTCAGTTAACCAAATCTAAACTTGTGGTTTTTTTGTGTTTGGTAGCCTGTAATGATGTTAGCCATGTTTGCTTTAAAATATTTGGGCTGTCTCCATGGGGATAAAACCATGACTTTGTTATGCAAATGTGTAGCGTCATATTTGAAAATATGTACTCATGTTATTGTGCATTTGTGAATATCAGTATTTCTGTTTGCTGAATGTTTGGTTTTCACAATACTTTTAATCTTCCCTCGCATTTGCAAATTGCGTTCCGCAATGTGAGTGCCCATTTGTAAATATGAGTCTGAGTACATATGTTCAAATATGACGCCACACATTTGCATAATAAAGTCATGATTTTATCCCCATAGTCTCTGTTGTCAGCATACTGTAAAATGGTCATAATTAATATCTTTGTAATACTAACAGGCACAAAATGAGACTGGTTAGGTATTGCTAAACAGTTAGCTGGACCCTGCCAGTCCCCAGGTAGTCCATGCCTATCTATAACACTAATATATTCTTTCCTGTGTGTCTCTCACTTAGGATGAGTACCAGTTCTGCTACCAGGCTGCTCTGGAGTACCTGGGTAGCTTTGACCACTATGCAACGTAAGTGAAGAGAGAACCATCCATCCATCTTTCCGCTCTGAGGTCCACAAACAAGAGAGAGACGGTCCAAAATAACATTGAACCCTTCTGGGAGCAAAGATTCGAAGACTAATTCTACACCAACAAGGTCAAACAAGCAACAACAAAACGGCAACAAGAACTCGTACGGTCCGAGAGCGCCCACGCTCGTCAGGACGTTCCCTGAAGAGCTGGTGGGTGCGGAGACTATCCATGTGTAATCCATATACTTACCTCAGTGTTCCAGTGTGAAGGACGTATAATACATGTGTGTTGTGGTCAGCTATCTCCAATATGAACCAGTGAAAAACAAACTGCTTCTGAACAGGAATTATGATACTATATGTGTATAAAATAACAAAAACACACACAAAAACACAAAAACAAAGACACAAAGAGCCTGGATATTTGCTGCACCCGAAATGGGCTTTTTATCCTCAACTTTGTATCTTATTGGTTTGGTGTACTAAAGGGTTACAAAGTGCAAAGGTGAACATTTCTATGTGTCTGTGAGTCTGTTTCAGAGGTGTCTGCTGCTGCCACAGGGAGGCCTGACTCTAGTTTTAAGGCCTATGGACTAACTTGCCACCCTGGGGACTGTTGGAGAAGCATGTGGATGCTTATTTACCCTGCGCACAGTGCCAAGAGAGACCATGCTTATTCTGGGGCAGACTGAACATGAACTATGACCTATAAGGAGAGACGGGTCCCTCTTATCATCCAGCGTACATGAATCCTGACATCAGAGTAGAGACCGCTCTTAACGCACTGGCCTAGGATCAGTTCGCGCTCCCCAATACCTGTCCTCACCTATGGTGGGAACCGGATAATAACTGGCCTCAGAACAGTGATTAGAGCCCACTTTATCCTCATCTGGAGTTTTGTAGTCAAAGGCATTGTTCGTTCAACCAAGCTTGCTTGCTCTAGTCCCTCTTCATCCTCCAGCTCAGCTCCTCTCGATGTCAACCCCATTGTGTCAGTTCAGCAGTGGCCTATTGAAAGAGTCACTAAAGAAACAATCGAACTCCAATCCATTCTCTCATTTCCCACAGTTGTCAGCCCATTTCTGCGGATATCAGCGTGACTTTTGTGTGTTTCTATGTCTTTGCCTTATGCTGAACTATTTTGTCTCTGTGCGTCTCAACATGCTGCCTGACGCTCATGCAGTTTCCTGTGTCGTGTGCTAAACGATTAGTGTCATACAGTTGCTCACGCTGAGGATGAAAGTTGTCCCTGATCGACGTCGTCCTCTGAAGCGTACCTACTTGAATTATGCCACTCTGCAGTTAAATTCCTCTAATATTTCAGCGGTTGAGGCCAGAGTACTGACAGTGGGAGATAGTTCCTGCTTCAGGGGAACAAACAGTTCAATGTGAGTGGTGAGTTGCTCACTTTCAACAGTCCTGTCCTCTACCCAACTCTGCGTAACTTCTCTCTGTTCCCAGATCGAACTGTACAGAACTTCCCAACTTAACCGGTTGACGTTTCCCCCTCCAGTCTACTCCAGTACACCGCACAAGTCCTTGATATCGATATATATCTTTCTTGATTTGACGTGTAATCATAATCGGCCCCGCGTCGTGATTGAAGAGCACAGCAGTGTTCCAGCGTACCCGAACTCTTGGCGATTCCACTTGTTTTGTACATACCGTCTATCATCGGAGTCCTATACAGTACCGTTGCATACGCCTGAGCACAAGATATAACGTGGGGTTGGACGTGATGTAGTTCTTATTGTCTAAAAAAAAAAAAAAGCCTTATTGTTCACTTTGTCATATTTATTTGATATGATTTTTAAAAAAGATATTTATTATTCTATTTTGTTACTTTTTACTTTGGGTTGTATTTATTTATTTATTTGGGATAGTGAATATAACCAATAAGATGTTGTTTACTTGTTTATTTGGCAAGCCAATGTTACTGTATGATATTGTCAATGTTTCGTTTTTTTATGGTCAGTTTTGGTGCTTTTTTATTTGCTTTAGTATACGGCATGCACTCTATGTAGGGTGCTATTTGATACTGATTACTGATGTCCGACTAGTTATCTAGGTATGTACATTAGATCCAGACCTAGATTATAGGGATGCCGACCCCTCCCCATACCCCCCATAGCAACAACAGTGGTATGATCACAACAACAGTGGTATGATCCACCCCACGATAATAGGTTTTAGGGCATCAGGGAAACTATATATAGAGAGCAGAGTAGTTGGTGAAAATCTACGGCAAGCTGTGCACAGTTAATATTTAGTTTGCTGTGACAAGGAGAGCACATGGTAGCAAGTGTCTTTTTGACAGAAAATGGGTGCGAATCGCCCAGCTACACATTTTACTGACCCTCAAAGTTATTGTTTGAATCTGAAATTATTCTGATATGAACTTTATGTGTGGTCCAAAAGTCTTGACGGTGTGTGACATATATGAAATATGTTGTTCCTGCAATTTCTGATGATTATTGTGTCAAGAGAAATATAAGGCACACAGATGAAACATATGAAATCTACTGAGGGCCAGCTCTGATGACGCCATCCCCCTCACCTATGTACCTGTTCTTTCCTTTCAAACCATGGATGTAGATATTGTATCTTGACTTTGTATTAAAAGCCGGATGATTGGATATACAGCGCAACGAGCTGATTGATCCCTGTGGGTTTTTCTTTTTAAGTCTCTTTCTCTCTGTCTCTGTATTTCCTGAGTGGAACCAAAGATCATTACAAAAAGTAGGCCACATCATATAAGTTATTCAGTCTGTGTCCACTAGGTGGAGCCCAAGTAACTAATCCGAATTGCACTCAGGTGTAGCCAGTGTAGAAGTGTCACTTCACTGCACACCACAATACACTGAGAAATTGTTTGGAAAATTAAATTTTTTGTCATCTTTTCAACAATCAGAGGGCACAAGGAATGGTCTAATAATCAGCCGTAACATTCAGTTCTACTTTACAGCATCGGCTGTAGCGTTGATACAGGATAGAGGCAGGATAAAGACATAATCTGCAACTACACATACAATAGATCAATCATTATGCAATGTGTTTGAACACTGCATGTCTTCTTAGATGCAGGAACCAGGAAAGGAGCTGCTCTACTTTATTCACCATATAATGAAACGTGTTTCTGAACATAATGCAAGAAAAGCAGGAACACGGAACTCATATTTTTGTACACACTATCCTGAAGAAAGCTATTATTTTTTGCATGAATGATATTCTTTAGAGAAGGGCCGAGAGAAGAAAACGCTTGTACGTCATCACTGTATCTGCGATGATGCTATGCAACGTTTGGATATGTTAGAGATTGTCATTCTGTAACCTTGTCTGCCCAGTCACGCTCATGATTAGGAGAAGAAGACAGCAAGAATGTTGCTACCTGAGTCGGTGGTGTTGCGTGTTTACAGTACGTCAGAGCACACACACACCCATGACGGCTGGAGGAAGAAGATCTAATCGACTGTATTTCACTGCCTAGGTGCCCGTACCCGTGGTGCGAAAACACTAAAGGTGATCATTTAGGTTTAATGAAACTGATTTATATCCATGAGCAGTAGAGAGTTAGAGCAAAATGAACATGCTAAAACAGTGCAGTCCAAATAAATCACAATTGTTAGAGTCCACGTAAGTCATTTTGCATTCTACAGAATGTCGATCCAAACCACATTTTTAGTCAGATAATGACTGAGTCCTTGGTGATCATTTGTCACCATCTGAACGCAGACAGATTTGAATGATCTCGCTCTTGAGAAGGCGACGTACAGTTGACCTGTGGACGCAAGAATTGAAGTTGTAAACTTAAAGGCCCATGACCTTCCCCGGGTCATAACACACCTCCTCGGCAGATTTCAGCCTGATGCGACCTCTGGTGTGGGCGTGGCATGTGGTTTTTCCCCGTTCCCCAGGTATGACCTGCCCATGACCTTCCCCGGGTCATATTGCACACCTTGCACACATAAGGTGGGTTCAGATAATATCATCTGCATTCTTTCAGGCTGTGATCTCCCTGCTGATAGAAACAGCTGGTGCACCTGAAGAAGAAGAGGGACTATGTGTTCCTCAGCCAGCAGGCAGGAGCGGTGCTTGTGAGGTTTGGCTGTCAGCCCTACTTCTTCTAAATCTCCTTGCCTTGATGAACTCTTAACATATGAACTTATTAATTTCTACCATTGCACCTTAATGTACTAGTTAGGTACCTGAAGCTCTGTTGTGTTGTGTTGTCTACGTACTGGGCTGTTGTCTGAGCCCGCATTGTCTGTACTGTGTTGTTGTTTGTGGCCTATATTATGTGACTGTTTGTTTTTATTACAACTATGGTGAAGTCAAAGGCAAATTTCCATGGAAGTGGACAATAAAGTATCTGAATCTGAATCTGAATCTCTCAGACAGCAACTACACATTTGTAAATAATGTTTGCAAAGAAGAAGAAGAAGAAGAAGAAGAAGAAGAAGAAGAAGAAGAAGAAGAAGAAGAAGAAGAAGAAGAAGAAGAAGAAGAAGAAGAAGAAGAAGAAGAAGAAGAAGAAGAAGAAGAAGAAGAAGAAGAAGAAGAAGAAGAAGAAGAAGAAGAATGCATTGTTCTGTCCATCACAAGAAACTCACTTGGTTAGTTATGGATGCTGGCGTGACAATTTCCTATTTCCTTCTTGAGATCTGTTGGGACAGGCCCAGTAACTTTACACCTTTAACCGTTTAGTACGATGACTATTCATTGTGAAATCGACCTTCTCCCCCTGTAGAAGGAAGTCCTGGGTCGCATCCATTTTGTCCCTGGTAGCTGTTTTGTTTCCCCTCTGTATGGTAACCCTAAACCGCTGCCTAGTGCCCAAACACAAAGACACGTTAGGAAGGTGAATGTGACCTTGAGCTGCTGCTGTCTCAAACAAAGAGCTACTGTGCATATCCTGGCAGAAGAAAAGAAACTAAACTATTCCAACATGTTACTCGTAAAGGTACTCTTGCCCATAATTGCCTTCATCTGTTAGCGTTTGTATCGATTCTTGCGCTGACGCCATGCTGCATTTGTGAAAAAGCTGTCATTAATGTTTTTAATTTGTGTGAATTATTCAAAGTTACACTCATTCGTGTGCTTGGTATTGTGCCAGATGCAGAAGCACGATCAAGGAAGACTTGTCGGTGAAATGTAAACATTGGGGAATTGCAACTAATTCTGCTGCGCTACTCTAATTCAACAACTCATATTACAGATTAGTCATAAATGACAGCATTGCTTTTAGGAGTGTGAGAGAAAGTCATCAACAATCCCTTTGGCCTGAAGGCAGTTTTCATTCTTGCACATCAACTCCAATCAGCTGAACTGTAATAGAACAGATCTGGTTGATTATGTTATCTTCTCTGAAGTAATGTTCTCAGTACAGTGAGTGACCATAGAGAATGTGCAGGGGTAGAATATATATCTTGATTATATCGCGATTAAGAGCAGTTCCCTGCAAACTTAGTCTTAGCATGTCTGAGTATGAGAACATTTAAAAAAGGGAAATAAGAATGAACTCAGTTTACCTTTTCAGTATGACATAAAACATTATGAGGTAAATTCCTAGTATCATGGTAAGTAGTGTAAAAGTGATATAAGTTACATGAGGATATGGTCTTTCAAGGGGGGAAATTGCAGATTTGTGCTGTTCTGAAAATATAATTGATTTGTGTTTATTGGTGGTTGTTTGCCTAATGATGATCACCAGCTGGACGTCAGAGTTTACCCTCCGTGTTTTTTATCACTTCATCACACTGACTGTGACACAGCGTCAAACTGTCTGGTAGCCTACGATAAAAAAAAAAATGTTTCATCAATGGCTGGTGCAATTGACTTGAATAGGATTTATAATAATCATAATAATAAATAGTTATTATTATTATTGTTGTTGTTGTTATTAATTTTCAAAACAAAGTTACAAAGCACTTCACAACCAAAAAAATAAAAGAACAAATGACATAGATCGATAAAACAGAAAGAACAACAACAACATGGGAAAAAGATTATATAAAGATTATAGAAAGGCCTCACGATAAAGTGAGAAGTGATTTACACACTAACACTGGAACTTGAGCCACAAAGACAAAAAACTCACACTCATGTCCCAAACCCTTACGGCAATTCTGCAAAAATACAAGCACATTCTCTGCTTTTCACTCAGGTTGCAATTCTAAATATTTTTTGGGGTAAAACACACAATTCTCTACATTTGGCACAATCTTCATAACTAAAATCTCTTGTGTCCATGTGGAAAGCACTGCCATTCAAAATGCTGAACTGAAATGACCAATTGGCCACACTGGACCCAGCTGTGTTTGCTGAAACGTATACAGTACTTTGTTATTGTATTTCTGTGTTTGACTGGTAACATGATCAGTGTGATCAAGTGTGAAGAAGGCGTAGGCCCACTGATGAGCACTGGTTTATTCGTAGTGGTGTTTTCCACTGAGCACATCAGGGTGCAATTCCTTCTTAGAAAGATCCGTTCATATGATGGCATGTGTGTATCATTTGAATGAGAAGACATAACATGGTTTTGAATGTAATGTTTGTCCTTTTGCAAGAGATTCGTGGAGTTTTGCTTCTTGTGCTTGGGTTTTTGGGGATTTGTGCTTAGAGTTTTGAGAAAATGAGGTATAATTTCAGAAAATGTGCGTAAACAATTCATAAAAACTGTAAAAGATGATACTGACTGTCTTGTCATGCAGCTGTGTTGTAGGCCATCGGTACGCCAGTCATTCTCTGATGTCTATCTGTGCAGGCTGAGCAGGTTGTATCGGAGGAGACGTGGCTGTGACAGTCACCTAAACTGTGATGATCCAGTGTGTGTGTGTGTGTGTGTGTGTGTGTGTGTGTGTGTGTGTGTGTGTGTGTGTGTGTGTGTGTGTGTGTGTGTG
>OMLI01014597.1:2391-12439 GCA_900302605.1 Rondeletia loricata
TCTGCTTCGTCTTGCTCTCTCTCCCCAGTGCAGCCAGTTTCGTTGCATGCCTCTGTAGAGTGTCTCGTTCCCCACCGGGGCTTCCAGCGCTGCTGCGCTCTGTCTTCGGATCAAATAGCGATGAGAGCCTGGACCTCTTCGCTAGTTGACTTCATGGATGTATTATTTAAGGTTGACTTGTGTTGCCATTATTTCGAGTGACAACCCAACACAACTTCCTTGTCTTCCGTCTGCAGTCGCCTAAATTACGACGCAAAGTTTGAGCCAATCAGGTAACCGCGATCACTACAGCTCGCATGAGGGGGGGGCGACTTCACGCCTTGGCCCTGCTACCGAGCAGGGCCAGAGTATCTCGGGTGTACCCGCGTCGGCCCCCGCTGTGAGTTGTAATGGAAAACCGACGGACACGGATGGGCGCGGGTGAGCTCGCTTTAAGCGAGCTGACCCGCTTTACGCGAGCTCAATGGAAAAACGACATAACACATTTACATTCTAACTTATTATCCAGACAAAAGCCCCAAAAAACATTCTCATCAAATCCCAAACAGGCAGCATTAAGTATTCACTTTGGAACAATAATCTCTCATAACAACATAATAATCACACTTCAAGGACATTTCTTTTTCAGTGTGAATATTCTTTAATTTGACAGTAGTCCAAGAACAAAGTGAAACAGAAATACATGGTTTGGCTCACTGGTCAACCACTGATGCTAAACAAATGGGAGTCCTTAGTGTAACAGCTTAATAATTCTCACTTAATTCACCATCAATTTACAAGGAACAACAAGGTTTTATGCTATATGAGGATGATTATGGACAAAAATTTGAAGCATGTTGTAGTTGCCCTTATGACTTCCATTCATTTTGCATTAGTGGCAGCTACATTTTGTTAATGCTTGTATGTCTATCTCCAGAAACCATGCATTCCAGTTTCACCTGGATCTTAGAATACTCTCAGATCAAAGAACCAACTGAGTATCACAGCAACAAAACAGGAATTATCCTTTAAATTTAAGGCTGGTATAACACAGACACAAAACTTCCTACATGTTGGTTAAAACTGCACCATAAACCATGATCATACACAAAGCTGCATGATCAGAGTGGTAACACTGTGTGGACACTTTAGGGAGCAGTTGGAAGGAGGAGACAATAGAGGCTTTGCAGCTGCATCACAAATCTCCTGGTCAACCACATCTGGTGCCATCATGGAGGTCCGGTGGAGAACTGGCTAGACCCTACTCCAAAACACAGGTGTAGCTTGAGAAGAGTCAGCTCAGTTCGATCAGACGTATCAGTGGAGAAATGATCGGTTCCCCGTCAAAAGCAGCACAGAAATTAATCAAGACTATTTCAATTATTTCTCAGCCACTGTTGCTCAAGAACTGAGGACCTCCACTATGGCCGCCAGAGGGTGTGTTACGTCACCTGAAAGCCCTCTATAGTCAGTCTCAAGACAATCCCATCTTGTTTTGACTTGAGACACTGAGGCTAAGGATGAGGCACACTGGTGACATAACATAAAGTGACAAGAGAAAAAGGATACCACTGTTTCTGCATTCTTTCAGAGTCTTTTGGTGTACTGCACATCCACCCAAATCCAAAACGGGCTAGACAAAAGCCACCTTGGAAAACGCTAGAATAAGCAGCAGCAGCAGCATTACACGGAAGAAGCTGTGTGCGGCGTGTTCCCTTAACAACTCCACAGAGCATTGCATAGCTAGGTTCCATTGAACGGCGTGTGTTCCTCAATGACAGCATCAAATGTCCGTTCGCCAGCACGTATCCTGTTAAGTTCCTCACTCCAGAATGTCAGTTTCGAATGGGACCAGGTGGTAGTAGGACAGGTTGGTGACATACGCTTCTGTTTCCTCATCACACAGGTCTGGTTCCATTGGCAAGAACTCTGTTCCATCCTCATACCTGGCAGAGGGATGAAAGTATTACTCAATGGACAGGGTGGACCTGTGTAGTCTAACCAAGTCATCAAACGTCGAATGCGTTTGATTTGAATACAAAGGCCCTGTGTTAATTGGACTAATGTCTAATTCAACCATTAATCTGATGGAGGCTTTATTTGCTAGTAGAGGGTATAAGGACATTTCATTAGAAACCACAAAGATGTGTAGCATTGTTTTGTGTAAAATACCAAGAGCAGTTTGTTCCTCTTTTGTCTCACACACCCAGGGAAGGAAGAGGTGCACAGACACACTTCCTGTGGTGTGTGTGTGTGGGGGGGTGGAGGGTCCTGGGGTTGGTTCACATTCAAGGAATTTCACACATACTAAAGCACTCACATTCAAGGACTAACATCTAGAGACCCTTACGTTTGTGGAAAAAAATGCATATGAAAAGGTTCATCTGATAATGGCTAGAACAGGACAGCTAGAGATGGGAATAGTGGGGAGAGTTACAGTAGCCAACGTGTCGTCCTGATACTCACGTATGTTCCCCAGAGTCAGTGGATGAAGGTCTCTCTTTTTCCTGGGGGAGACTCTCATCAAATACGATGGTCTCTGTATTGGCCAGACAGAAACCGTTTGACCGCATGATTTCTAAAAGATACAGAGAGTAATATCACGTAAATCATGGTGAGGTCAATAGTGATTGTTGAGCTTCAATACTGATTACTGGGTGGATCCATTTTCCTACCTGATATCTTGATTGAACTCTGAAAGCAAGGCTGGATTCTATGGACTTTGTCATTCCTTAGCACCTGGTCCAGTGGTGACCGCTCAAAGAAAGTTAACATCACCTCTGACCTGGAATACTGTGGAGGGAGGTTTTCCAGTCATTTAGTCTACACAGCAGAGTTTCCCACACAAGAAGCCCAACATCTACCAGTCAACAAGAGGGAGATCTGGGCAAGAGGTCTCGGACACGTCTTTCAATGCACAGTGAACGTGTTGATACAATATTGATATGAGATATTGTTTGAAGGGTAGGAGTTCAATGACCAACCTTCCATGGCATGTTGATAGCGTTCTTCAGTAGCCTCTCCACCTCATTCAACTTCAACTCAATGTCATTTGCTTCTTTGATTTTAACCAGCCCTGAAACAAATAAAGATGAACACCTTAAAGCACCAGCTCCAGTATGATGGATATCTGTTTCACTGTGCTCTGTCAATCCATTTCAAAATGTCTCCCATGGATTTAGGACTGGGCCTTTAAACAATCCATGTAAATAATTCTCCTAGTAATTAGGAACGGTGTTGATTTGGGAACATATACAAAAGCAGATAGGATACCCAACTATCTAACAAAAAATCTAAAACGATTTCCCCCAAAATATAACACTGAACTCTACATTCAGCTGTACAAATAAAGTTTCTCACCAGCAGAATACATGTGTAACTATATCTGAACATCTGCTATAAGAAAGAGCAGCTGCTATGACCTTTGCAGGCCCCAGAGTGTTATCTATCCATAGGTCAGTACACATAAAGCTAGACATGGTTGAATTAATCCCTGCGCTCCAAAAAGGTTGCTGCAAATGCAAGTGAAAAGGTGGCAGTCTGTTGAATGCAATAACCTTTTTATTAACAATGCCCCGTGATATTTACCCCAAGTAGCAGGAAGACTAAAATAGACTACTTATCATTGTCTTAAAAACAAGTGCACAGTATAAACTGAATCCCTACCATTACCAGCGTAATTGCATAAGTTGCTATAACAGCAGTAACACCAGAGGAAAGTAATAACAGCTGTAGAGAGGAAAACCACAGAACAATATTTGTGATAACCAGTTGAGCCCGGATAAAACTGGGAATGCAATTTAAGAGTTAGTGGGAGTGTACAAACAGCACATTTTTCAATACAGGGCTGCCCATGTGACCTACTAGTCAGCAAAGCATCATTTAGTGTCATGCTGACAAAGGGATGTGGTGAGGAAGAGGAGGAGGATGACGAAGGCCGTAACCACACTGATGAGGTTTTGTCTGATGTGAGTGGTACGGACGAAGGTAGTCATAAAGCAGCTGCTGTTCCATAGAAGCACTGTGTAAGAGGGCCTGAAGCAATGCTATGCAAAGTCACAGTCTTATCCATTTATAACGGCCACAGTGATGACATCATTCCCAAGGGGCTGTGAGCAGTGATTGGGCAATTGAATCATCAGTAGGAACCCAGTGAGACTCCCACCCAGGCCGCACGTCATACTGCCTCAGGATCATGTTCTTCTGGTTAAGAGATATGAAGTCCCTTTCAAAGTGGCAGTATCCTCTGTGACTGTGACAAATCATGTTTGAGGCGTACAGAGGTTTATTGTGGTGTTTTGTCATAACCTTGTACTTGTGATACACGCTTTTCAGGCACTGTGACATAGGGTTCAGCCAAAATGAGTTTTTTAACAATACCAATATTGTTGTATCGAAGCTGCTGATGGCTGATATTTTGTGCCGTTATTCAATATCTTTAAATTTGACAATTTCTATGCCAAAAACTGTGTTTTCCCCAGAACTGTACTATTGTCAGGGTGGAAAAGCCTCTGAAACAGCATTTATACAATGGGACCCTGAAACTCTCCATTGAAACCCAGACTAAGGAAATAGTTTTAGGGTTAGCAGCAGGGTGACCCTCCACCTATTCAATGGTGGAAGAAACTCTAGGATACGTTACTGCCTTTAAATGAAGAATTCATGCACAAAAACATTGTCGATCAATTAAATGAATAAACAATGTGGATAGAAAATAACATGCCATTGCAGGTTTTACAGACTGTGTTCATGCAGCTGTGGTCAGAGAGGAACCTCCATCATGGACGACATGACTGGCCAATTTGATATTCAATAAAAGGCTAACATCGGCCCAGTATATCAGCAAACTGATATACTGGTCTAATCCTAATGTGACAGCCCATGTCTTTTTATGAACTGGTTGACTCTACAGTGTTATGGAGGCCTCATGATCAATTCAGAGACTTGCTAGGAAGGATAGAGCCTGGAGGAGCTACAAGTCAGCATCACACAAGGCAGTTAACATCTTAAACGGAAACAAAGTCATGAAGATAGCTTGTCCTCAGAGACTCACCCCCACCCAGTCTAGCTAGTTGTTGCCCCTGTAAACAGATTAGTGAAGTCTGTCCACTGTTCAGGGTTCCTACTTAGAAGTCTTTAGAGTCTTTAGAAACAAAAAGCAACCACATATTCAGGGTGTGTTTTCTTCTCTTATTGTCTATATTTGGATGTTTAACCCTAAAATGATTGTTCTCTGAAAAAGATGTCAAAGCCAAAAGCAGCTGTGTTATTTTCCTACCAGGCTCCCTACGTGTATTTCCTCAAATGTCCTGTGAAAGTGTCCATTTCCTGCATGGACGTCCTGGCCACACTGGTCCTCATATGCCAACATGTTCTTTCCTCTGTCTGAGTCAGATTATTCATACAGCCCCCAATTGGTGAACTTGCCCCCGGCCCCTACCACCTCTTCCCTTGTGTTCAGAAAGGATTAGCAGCTCAAACTTTAGCAGGTAACTTTCTTTGGTAGTTTGTTGGCAGTCTCCAAACTTTATTACGCCCACGTTGGCACATCAGCCAACTTAATAATTTATTGAAATAATTGCACACTTAAGTTACCCATCTGTTATTTTTTTAAACAACATGTCATGTCGACAACATAGAATAAAGAAGCAACATCAGCTATTAGCTAAAATAACAGAGTAGAAGTAAGTCTACAACAGGAACTGTGTCCGAGTCATCCTCAAACTCATGATCCAAACAGTCATCAGACATCGTAATCAGCAGCTATTTCACAGCTACCTTCTGCAGCCGATCAGATAAGCACACATCAGCAGCACAACACTGTGTTATCATCTCACCACTAACTCTCCCCAGTTTCATCAGCACGCTATTTCTGGTGCCCTCAGTCAACAGGCAGAGGACATCACACTCCATATGAAGGCCAGGCTTTGTCATTAAACCCATACACTTGTCTTACTCCCTGTGTGCTTGATCAGTCTAGTCTGCGTCTAGATTCCTGGGTGGAATCTGGCTCACATGGAATCTGAGCAATCACTTCCTGTCTGTGTCCGTTCTAGGGTCACGTGTAAGGTGAGTGTTACGAGGGCTTCACAGACCACAGGGCCTAAATATGGGGAGGGCCACTCCTATCCCAGTCGCCCTCTCTCTCATCATGACATCAGTCTGAAATATCTGCATGCCTTCCTTGTTGCCTAGGTACAGCACAGAAACAGGAAAACATGAGCAGAGCCAGAAACTGGAGCAAAGTGGACTGAGGAAGGCCAGAGACTACTTTTTTTTACCATGACTTTCAATCTGAGTGGCAATTAGAAGGGATGTTAAATGAAATATTGAACAGAGGGGGGAATTAAAGACAGCACATCAGGGGAATGGGATTAACGTGGCTTGCTATCCATCAATGGCATTATCAAACCCATATGAGTCACTACTAAACTAACACTGAGTAGATGTCGACTTCAATGCTGATCTCACAGCTTCATTCATATCTCAGTTGCAATCAGGATATGAAGGATGACAGACATGCAAAGTGACTCATGAGATCCGACATGTCTCTTCCCAAAACGCACTGCATACTGCGCTGGCAGGAGCACAATGTCAACAACTCTGACAGCTATTTCAGTGCGCGGAGAGGACGCGAAGCCTTCCAGTCGCCACTAAAGGGATGTTTCCAAAACATTCTTATAGGCTCAGTGGGCACAGACAAAAGAGACGTGCCATAGAGACTGTGCAGGATGATCATATACACACAGCACAAGCTGGCAGTTCTGCCAAACCCATTGGCAATGCCACTGTCAATGCCAGGCCACCAGTGTCAGAGATCCAAACCCCTTGGGCCATAGTTTTGGGCTACTTGTGGCAAAACATTGTCCTCTAAAACGCACTGCTTAACCCGTCGCTGTAGAAGTGAACCAGATGGAACTTCAGACAGAGCGGAAGAGGTCATAGCACCTTTTCCCTAATGACTGTGACCTTTTGGGAATGTAACTGCATTAATAGTCATCAATATGAAGCTATATTTCATGGGTGATTTATGATCATTCATGGGTCACTTGCTCAGAATAAAATAGATACTGATGCTTGAAAAGAAAAAGCAGGCACTGTAACCTAATATTTGAAAAAGGCCAAATCCTTTGACAGAGAGCCACTGAATGTGAGAACTCAGCTCTACTCCAGGATATGTTCTTCTTCTGGGGAAAACACATCACAGAAGGATCAGAAGAAGAAGTTTTCACGTAGGCTTAAATGTCAGTACTTTTGGCATTTGCCCAGGTAAATCAAAACTTTAAACAAGATATAGGTGAAAGCAGACTTTAGAGATACTATAGCTTTTTAGGACCTATAGAAATATTGACAGCAAAGAGAAACACATGCGCTCTCAGCATGTTGGTCCTGTGGTCCAAAGGACAGCTACGTGATAGGTCAGGTAATCTGACAACCTGAAGTGGACTTTGTTCATTATTAAGCTGTGTAAACAAAAGGATATAAATCTAGGTCATGAAGCTGTTTCGTTCAAATAAAGCCAAAACAGCAAATGACAAGTGTATTCTGGGCCAAAAATTGCCCAAGTTTAGCCTGCCACTTTTAAGGTTTGTGCAGCATTTTGATTCTGGGCCAAACGTGTTCAAAGTGTTTTCATCAAGGTTGAGTTGTACTAGCTGTGCTCTGGTAGCCAGGTTCGGATGGGTTCATCATGGCCATGTGGGCCAGCACTGGGCCAGCACTGGGCCAGCACTGGGCCAGCACTGGGCCAGCACTCAGTTGCTATCTGAGTATAGTTACTATCTGGAGCTGTCGTGGGGGGAATAGGGGTACTGACTACCCAGGGCCCCAAGCTGAGGCAGGGCCCTTAAAGTGTCTAGACTAAAATGCCTTTTATGGTTCTCAAGTGCATATTTATAAATGTTTTTACTTTTATGTCACGTTGCTCTGGTTTTGAAACAGGGTTTGGTTGAAATCCACAAAACTGCAAACAAATAAAACTTTCTCAAAACTATGATACAGCAACTGTTGCATTATCTGAGACAAACCGGAACGAGCAGGAATAAAACTGGGCTCGGTTTTTCCTGTGCAGACTAAAACAAAATTGTGCTCATACTTGTCAACCCTCCCAATTTTCCCGGGAGACTCCCGATTTTCATTACCCTCACCCGGTTTTCTCCCGGTGTCACAATTCTCCGGTATTTCTCACGCTTTTTGACAAATGTTCACACCTTTTTTACTTTTCGTTATTACAACGTGCAGCGTGTATTCCCATGACTCTTAAAATTCTACTGTTTCCATCCGGACGACAATACAGTTACACCAAATGCTTGCGTCGCCAAGACAACGTTCGGCCTCATGACTGCTACTGTATGTGTGTTTTACCTTCACAAGGACAAACGGAAGCGAAGCAGAAGAAATATTCGCGTAAATTTAAGATCGAATGGAAAAAAGCATATCCGTTTCATACAGAGGTTTAAAGGAAAGGGCCATGCCTTTTGCAAAACCTGCCATGCTGATTTTTCCACAGGTCCGGCCCACACCTATGCTCCCTCAAGGATGGTGCTACAGGCTGCAAAGCATTGCACATTTAAAGGAACTATATGTAAATTTTCGGCCAAAATTAACATTCATTAAGAGTTTTTTTATTGCCAATGAGTGAATTCTCCATAACTAATGAGAACTAATGAGACCAGCCTTGTCTCTCTCTGTTCAGCCGTTCAGTCTCTGTATGAGCAGGAATGTGGAGGACTCGGGCAGAGTTTTCGCGGCAAATCTACTGGATGTGACGTTATGCGTGTTCCCGAGCCTGCCTCTCACACACACACACACGGGGCACGCACGAGCCATGAGCGCGTGTAAGAGACTGACTGCAGTTCCTCTAACGGCCACCGGTGTCAGTAAGAGTAACAATTTACATACAGGCCCTTTAACGATGGCCACTAGGGTTGCGAAGGGAGGGACAGTGTATGTCTGAAGCTCAATAAAAGTATTTAACATAAAAATGCTCTTTCAGTGTGCTTATTATTTTGATATTTTCATACTTTAAAAGTCACCAGAATGCAGGAAACAAAGTCTCTGAAACTCACATTTTTCTGGGGGAGGACCCGGTTATGACAGCCAATCAGCACTATCAGGGTAGTGACCAAAACCCCAAATTTTAAATTGAAATTTCGGAGGGGGGCCAAGAGTCACCTCCTGTGCACATATGGGCCCATAATTCCTAGCTACGCCCCTGATACTATGAATCTACCCCACAAACATTTAATTTTAGCCTGAAAAGGTGGGCACTCACCAACACACCCCTGGTTATAGCAGTATTCCTGACACTTTATTACCGTATTGATTGTCAAAACTTGCTGCCACTGTCACACCTACCAACCTTCTGTCAGCGGAGACTTGGACAGGTCCCGTCTGTCCTCGGGGAAGGATTCCGCCAGTCTTTTAAACAACCTCCCCAGATCCGAGTAACTCCGGTGCAAGTATAAAATGTTCCTATCGGACCATTCAGTTCGGATCTCAAAGAAGTCCTCTTCCTCCCCTCGCTGGCTGATGATGAGCCTCCGGATCCCGTTCACCCAGCAGTCCTTCACAAACATGTTGACCAGCGACGTCCCTTCAAACACGGCCGATGCCATTCCGCGTCCCGTCAGTCCCGCCGCATGCTGCTGGGGCCGACAAACACAAACCTACATGGAAACACAACTTGGATAACTTTTTGGTCAGTCGTCTAGCGGTGATTAGCAGCAATGCAATGTGTGTGCGTGCGTGCGTGCGTGTGTGTGTGTGTGTGTGTGAGCGGGAGGAGGATCGTTGCGTTTGCTCAGCCCATCACAGGCGCGATCTCAAACGTACGTGGCATGAATTGACAAGAAAACATTACACAACTCTGTCGTTAGAGCCAAAGATAACGCCACCCACACCACACAGACAAATACATTAAATATCTATTGATTATCAACAGATTCTCCGTCATCCTGGGTAAAAAAAAAAAGATTTAGACTCAACTGTTAGGCTGCTGTTCCCTGTAGTCTCTGTACATAGTCTGCTGATAGTTTCCGAAATCCAGAGCTTCACTTCACACTGATAG
>OMLI01014608.1:4959-14985 GCA_900302605.1 Rondeletia loricata
CCAAGCCCCCCCCCAGGGAGCAGCCGGCCACACGGCCGCCCTACACCCCCACACTGGGAGGACAGGCGCCCCACTCCCACCAGTTCCCCCGCACTCGCAAGATGTTTGACAAGGGACCTGAACAGGTAGAGAAAGACCCTCAATAGCTAGGTCTAGGTGTGTAGCTTGGCCTTTATGTGGCCAAAATAAGTAAAATACAATCAAATAAGTGCCTCGGGTAGAAGTTTCATATTGTACTTCTGTTACCTGCCGTTTTATCTCTTTTTAATCTGTGTGTGTGTGTGTGTCCAGGCGGCTGAGGACGGGGACGAGCCGGGTGGTCACAGGAACTACATCAGCGCCACCCTCCAGACGGGCCTGTGTGACTGGAGCGCCAAGTACTTCGCCCAGCCAGTCATGAAGGTAGCCCACGTCTCTGTGTCTCTCCTCTTCTCCCTCCCTCGCTCCCTTTGTTTCACTATCTCTGTCTCCACCCCTCACTCCTTCCTCGCAGTGTGATCCATTAGTCAGAGGATAGTTTCTTTTGTGTGTGTGTGTGTGTTTTAATTCAGCAATAAGCCACGAGGCCGGGCTTCACAGTGATTATAGAACAGGCATAAAGCATAGCGTCGAGTGAGTTATTGTTTTTATAAAATGCCAGTGACACACCATTGTATTAAAAAAGAAAGAAAGCAAATCTTAAATTTTTAATCAGTAATAATTTAAAAATAATAGAAATTTGATGTTATTCTTCAGCCAAACAATCTAGTTCTTGAACAGTAGCTAAAAGTGGTTGCTATAGCGACACATAAGTACCGGTATGACAGGTAATTTTGGGTCCGCACATTAATATTTAAATGAACTGTTATGCAGTCATAGGTGTACGTTCATCAGGTATTTTACAACGGCTTCGAAGGTGACTCAGCACACTGAGGACGAGGAACTATCTATTTTCGAAAAAGTATTTAAAAATGGAGTCCTGTGAAAAACAGGAGGCTATGTACCAGTCACAGTGTGAGATAGCGCCTGCTGGTTGTACTAGATGGCTTTGCTGAATAATTGTCCTCTCTGAGCTCCATAACTTAACATCCTCCTGGCTGAAATTTAAGAGTAAAGGAAATGTTTTTAACCACGCGCAGTAGTTGGTGCCGAATTGTACAATATGAATTGAACTATCATCTGTACAAACTCATTTGTACCAAAATGCATATCCTCCCTGTCCTGTATAAGAGCTGTTTGCGTATTAAAAGTTAGATCAAGTGTCACATGGCTGGTACTTCTGGTTGACAAGATGACTGTTACACTGTAAAGGCTAGCGCCGCCCCCCACCCAACACCCCATTCTCTCCAGAGGAAAAAAAAGAGGAAGAACAAACTGTCAGCTCATCTCTTCGAGGTTGTCTGAACTGGTGCCAAACTCCACCTAGAAGAGAGAAGGAGGGGATCGTTGGAAAGACAGACAACCGAGAGGGTCAAACAGAGGAGGAAAGGGAGAGAAAGTTTAGGGATAGAGCGGAGAAAAATAGAAGTGAGGAAAGTAAAATATTGGAAATGCATGTGTGCATGAGAGACAAAGTGACTGATGGGGAGAGAGAGTAAAGAGAAAAGTAGATATTAGAAAATTTTTATAAATATTTAAAAGAGAGAGACAACCATTAGGGGCAAATAGGGGAGGAAGGTGAGCGTGTCTGGGAGAGAGAGCTCGAAGAAAAATTCACAGATTATGAAAGTAAAATATTGGAAAGAGAGCGTAGACCATGAGGGGCAAATAGAGGTGGAAGGAGAGCGTGTGGGAGAAGGAGGGAGAAGACAAAATAAAGGTGATAAAAGTAAAACACTGGGTAAAGAGCACCGTGGGGAAGCAGGATGAACAGGATGAAAGGAAGACCGAGCCAGAACTGCGAACAAAAGGTGATGAAAAGCAGAAAGAGACGATTGGACGGGTGGAGGGAGGAGAGAGAGAGAGAGAGAGAGAGAGAGAGAGAAAGAAAGGTGGCGGAGGAGGGGGAGAGGGTTTTGCCATAGCGTGGAATCAGAACGCTGTGCTGGCAAAATTTTGAGTGCTTCCATAAAACTCCACTCCATTATAAAGCTGTGAGTGAGAGTGCGCCTCAAAGTCTGCACACAGGTTATCATATCACTGTGTCAGCAGCACAAGAAGGGTGTGTGTGTGTGTTTGTGTGAGAGAGAGAGAGAGAGAGAGCGTATATCCACACCCACAGGTTTAGGGGTGTGTGAGGAGCAAGGACATTGTAGAGTCTGTGCTTTGTGAGAGATGGAGTAAGAATATGTGCGTGAGAGTGAGTACTGGGTTCGAATCCGGCCTGTGACCTTTGTTGCACGTCATCCCCTCTCTCTCTCCGCCAATCTTTCCTGTCTCTCTCCACCATAAAACTATCTAATAAAGGCAAATGCCAAAAAAGACACTGTGCAGAAAGAGTGTGCAGCATATCCACAGCTACAAGTTAGAGAGAGAGAGAGAGAGAGAGAGAGAGAGAGATGTATATCCACAGCTACAGGTTTTGGTGTGGAGAGTTTGTGTGCAAGAAGAAGTTGTGTGTGTGTGTGTCCCAATATTTCACCTCCGGGTCTGATTATACATTACATTAGCAGCTGACACAGTGCAAGACCACAGCTCTGGGAGCCACAGTAACAACTGCCTCTTAACTAGGCACGCATGCGCACGCACAGTCTGTGGGAATACGCCAGACCATGGCCTGACTGCCAAATACACACACTCACAGAAACACACACTACATATTCTGCACCTCTGCCTGCCTACCCCTCTTTCTCCTCTATCACTCTTTTTCGCTCTCTTTCTCTCTCTCACACACACAAATGCACTTATTCACAAGCTCTGGTCTCATGTTAAAATTTGTGATGTGTTTCAGTACAGGGAGTTTGAATATCAGAGTACATAGTAGTCCTAGTCAAATGACACTGTAGCTGTTTGTGCATGACTGTTAAACATTCAATGGGCGTGGGAGGCTTTGCTGTAGAAATGTGCTTGATAAGCACACAGTGGCAACCAGCCACACACACACACAATACAGCACCATAACAATCCCCCACTATTAAAGTTTTTCTCAATTGTTTACGCGTTAGCACTGGAACTTAAGACATAATGACAGAAACCTGACACTCGTGGACTAAACCCTTAAACCAATTCTGCAAAAATACAAGAACATTTTCAGCTTTTCACTCAGACTGCAATTGTTAATCAGTTTTTGCTAAACACTGCACACAATTCTGTACATTTGGCACAATCTTCACAACTAAAACCTCATGTGTTCACATGGAACGCACTGCCATTCAAAATGCTCAACTGAAATTACCAATGGGCCACACTGACTACTAATTGTTCAATTACAAATCAGAGCAGAGGACCACAGTTGAGCTCCTCTGTCTTGGAGAGGATTTGATGGCAACATTGCAGAGAGAGGTTTAGGGAGAGGGAGGGTGAGGGGAAGAGGAGGAAGAGGAAGAGCATCCAGGGCTAGACCCGTCATGCAAGGCATTACTTCCCCCGCTGCCAGGGAGAACATTTCCTGCAGTGTGGGTGAGAACACATTTTTGTGAAATGAGCATTTCACGAAATTCCGGGAGACCAGGCTGGGCCAGACAGAAACTAAAGACAAGATGCAGCCTAATTAATTTTTTCATAGTAGACTGTAGTCCTGTTTTCTATATTTTCTTCCATTGTGTGTTCTGTATGTAGAACACTTTACGTACCCAACTGCATTTGCTGAAATGTATACAGTATATTTTTTTCTTGTATTTGTGTGTTTGCTTTATATTTGAGTAAGCTAATAACATGATAATATTTCACAACAGGCTGCTGTACATATAATATGTAAGTAGCAACAGAAAATGATGTAAGTGTAACAGAAACAGAAAATGTAACAGAAAATGAAAAGGGTGTAGTCCTGTTGATAAGTAAAGGTATTCATAGTAGTGTTTTCCATTGAGCACATCGGTGTGCAACTGGTTCTTAGAAAGATCTATTTATATAATGGCGTGTGTGTATCATTTGATTGAAAAATGATATTTTTAGAAGACATAACATGTATTTTTTACATTCCATTTGTGGAATTTTGCATTTAGTGTTTTTTTTGTTTAGAGTTTTGAGAAAATGTAGATGTAGTTAAACAATTGTGAAAAACTAACAGCCCTAATGGACATGCAAACACACTCATGGCTTTATTACATTTCACTGAAAAATGACATAAATCAGGTTTATATCACGCATTGTAATATGCATAATTGATGTCAGGTTCAAACAGGGAATCATCTCTGTCTTCTCAAAATTATTATTATTATTATAACAACAATCTTGATAGAATTTATCAATTCACTTTCACTTTACCCTACACTAATTCTACTCACTTGTCTGTATATGCAGGAAATTGTCTATATATTTTACTAAATGCCTCGCCTTTCCACACATCATGCCCTAACCATGCCCATTGTTCTGGCCAGTGAGGCTGAAGCTTTCTCTTCTTTTCGTCTGTCCCTCCCTCAGCTCTTCCTCCCATGTCTTTCTCTTTGGTAGAGAATTTATTTTTCTCTTTCACCTGGCCAGCGGACAGAGGCTTAAGAAACATTTGTAGCCCTAAATCTAAGCTAACCAACTATAATTTCTGTTCTTACACACACATACACTATGCTGTTCTGGCTGACTGACGGAGCAGGGAAAGACGCCGCTTATCTGTATGGAGCCACCGTGAATGCGCTCACGGTAGTTGAGTAGATGTGATTGCACGAGGTGAACAGTTTCCCTCCACTGATTGTCTATGAAATTTAATATTATGCAAATGAGCACAATGGTGCATTCGGGCAACAATCCGGCTCTCAAATTATTCCGGTCATTACATTTTTGTTCCTAGCTCCACTATGTCTTTTAATGGAAAATGGAAGACGACGTGTCGGGATTTCCCGAATTATATGACCCGCCTCTGTCAGCTTATAAAGATCTTGGCAAATGAAATAATGCATGGCGGAAAGTGGCAGAGATTGCTTGTCTTCCTGCTGTGTAACGTTACCTGAAGTAGTATCAAATAATTTAGCTGTTAACTTTAGCTCTAGTCGGCTAAACAGCCAACCTACCTGTCCCATCACATCCAAATAACTGTAGCCACTTTCCTAGTTAGTTTGCTAGCGTAAAGCATCATTTCAAGATTACTCCATTATTATTTGGGCATAATGAAATGAATAAACTGATCAAAACTGATTCTGTCATTTCACAAACATATTTTTTCATCACTGACCAAGCAGGCTTCTAAAAATGAATATTTGCTGGCCCAGAGCTCTGAGAAAACGCTGTCGGGCCAGAGTCAATGTCAAGCCCTGAGATACAGCTCTTACATCAGCACTTCAGCTTGATCAATCACTCACACATGGAGCATGGATCTACTTTCATGTTTGCTAGAGTATTGGCTTTTTTTTTTTTCTTGCTCAGCTTACCACCACACATGCACACATACACACACACACAGAAATGCATTCCTTCGTTGAGAGGTTACACCACATCATTGATGAGCACTAATTATCCAGAGAAGGGTTTTCTGTCTTTCTGGAAAAGAGAGAGAGAGAGGGATGGGGGGTAGGGAGAAAGTTCGGGCTGAGGAAAGAGGGAATGGAAGAGAAGAAAACGAGGAGAGGAGCGCCTTGAAGAGGGTTTGGGTGTCTGCCATCTTTAAGGCTTGAATGTGCTGGAAGCGAAATTTGATGCACATCATTTGACACTCTGAATTTGAGGCTTTTATGGCACGCTGCAGGGGAGATTTAAAGCATCAGCAGTACTGGCACCTGCATTTCACCATCGCCGTGGGTCATATTTTGTCTACCATGGCCTGTTATACAGTCTGCTGTGTATATTTGGATACCAGCTAGTAGAGCAGCTAAACTATGTAGTGTTCATATGTTTTTCCGTACAGTACCTCTGAACAACTATGCTACAAGCTAGATTGCCTGTTTAGTTGCAGTCATGTAATACTGTGTTTTTGGTTTTGTTCATTAGCTTTAGTTAGTTACCTAAACACCCTGAATAAAGACTTACATGAGGACGTTTTGATCCTCTGTTCACCCTCAAAAAACAAACCAGGTTCGGAGCAGATGCGTCACGGTGGTTGAACACGCCACGTGATGCTTCTTGTGCGATGTTGGGCCATTGGAAACAATTGGTGTGTTTGAAAACGCTCAACGTCCGACACTTCCAGTGCGTTTCTGCCTTTACACTAAGTGTGCAAAATATTAAAACTACCTGCTCTTTCCTTGAAAGAGGTTGACCTGGTGAATCCAGGTGAAAGCTATGATCCCTGACAGTCATAAAGGAGAGGAGACGGGATAAAGAGGGATTTCTAAGCTTTGAGACGATCCAGACATTGTGATGAGATTGTGTGACACGGGGTTCTAGTATGAGGAATGTAGTCTTATTATTTTGTTCTCGCTCTCTCTCTCTCTCTCTCTCTCTCCCCCCCTCTCGCTCTCTCTCGCTCTCTCTTTCTTAATCACACACTTAGATCCCAGAGGAACATGACCTGGAGAGTCAGGTGAGGATGGAGAGGCAGTGGAGGTTCCTGAGAAATGCTCGCGTGAGAAGGCAGAGCCAACGCATCATACAAAGAGGTCAGTGACACACACACACATGCATATACGTATTCCCATATGCACATTACGGTTCGACTTATATGGGGTTTTGAAGCGGCCAATATTTGGTGACTATGTTCAGTACCTTTAAATTTACCAAGGATTCAGTGTTTCTCCCAGAATTGTATTCTTGGCAGGGTGAAACAGCATTTAGACCATCATGGGACAATAAATCCCACTGAAAACCGACTAATGACATTCTTTTAGGATTAGCAGCTCCTTAAGGCAGGGTGACCCACCACACTTTTTCAGTGGTAGAGGGCTACATTAAATGAATAAATTAAATGTGCAAAGAAAATTCCATTTCACCGCAAGGTTTACAAACTGTTTTTATGTAGCTGTGGTCAGGCAGGAATCTCCATCTTATCAGCGCTAGATGACATGACTGATCGATGTCAAACAGACATGCATGCAAGCACATGCACCAGGAGGTAGATGGCATAGTCATGCTTTCATAAGAGAGTGTGTGTGTGTGTGTTTGTGTGTGTGTAGATGATTCCAAATGACGACAGAGGATCGATCGAAAACAACCCACAGCCAGAAACGGCAAGAGTCACAGGACTCCCCTTCCTACACACACACACACACATTACATTAAAGAGCCCGGGGTACCAGCATACACACAGGCTCCCCAACTGAAGTCAGAGCTTACTCAAACAGAATAGCAAACACCCCCATGTCATTGACAGCCCCCTCCACACATACACACACACACGCAGTCACGAGGCGATTGCCGTAAGAGCTGAGGTTCACTCACGTAGATCTCTCTCTCTCTCTCTCTCTCTCTCTCTCTCTCTGCCCTCATTCAGTCCGCTCCCTCCAGAGGGAGACGGAGATGAGAGGAAGAGGGTGAGCAGGATGGAAGGAGTATAGGGGAGGTGAGGAACAACGAGGGCTGAGGAAGCAAGCAGGAAGTAGGAAAGCTGGGGATAAAAGAGAGGTGAAAAGAGAAAGAATACTAGAAAATACCAGAAGACAGAGGGAGAGAGAGTTGGAGGATGAGAGAGAGAAATTCGAGAACATCATCCTTTTCAGGCTTATAAATCTGACTCGGCTCGTTGGGTTTTTGTCTTCTTGTTGATTTAGTAACATCACCATGCAGTGCTAAAGACATATCGAATGCACCACCGAACAACACATTAACAAAAGCAATCGATGAACATATTCCGCTTTAAACAGTGCAGCAGCCCAAGGTCTCAACCATTATACTGTATGTAGTTTTTCTTTATTTTTTACTGTTTTTTCAAACGCGGCTACTTTTGTGATGAATTCATGATTATGGCGGCCTCGAGTACGTTCAGGTAGCCAAGGACAGACTGCCGATCCTACACGTGTTGTTGCCATGACGACATGTGGTGAGGCGGTGAACTTAACAGCTGTGTGCTAATCTATTGGTACTGTGTTAGGCTGCCATTGAAAACTGCCAGAGGGTACACAACTACTATATAGGAGATTTTTACAGAACAGTGTTTGTCTGTCTGTATGTATGTCTGTATGTATGTCTGTATGTATGTATGTGTGTCCCCCAGAAGTGGACCAATCACAGCTCACGCTGCTACGTGCATGACGTCATGCAACATTGAGGGCAAAAAACACCTTTTTGCTGCTAGGCGCACTTTGGGCACACAGGCGGAGCTTAGCTATGGATGTGGTTGGCGTTGGCTAGCATTGACGTTACATGGGTAACGACGTTGCAGTGAAGCTATGTGGGTGGCCTTGGATTGGCTGGGTTGGCGTCGGCTAGGTGCGGTCGGTGTTTTGGAGTTGACTGGCTTTGGCTGCTAGCTGGCTAGCTAGCTAGCGTTGGGTGGGACTTTGTTTGCGGGCTGCACTCCTAGTGGCTTGCCGTGGCTGGAGATTGGACAGGGAAGCCACGCCTTTATTGGACTCTATGTCTTGTTTCTTCATCAATAGGTTGCCTCACCAAACTAAATTATATCTTAATCAATCAATATTGATTTGCATTTATATGTTAGATTAGATTAGATTAGATATAGCATATGTTTCATATTTTTGGTATATTTCATACATATTCTGCACTCATTCTTTCTTTGCCTCAATAAGTCCTACTGCTGTAATGTTGCACACCCTAATAATGCTGTAATCCATACTTTTTCCCATATTCATTCATACATTCTACTTGTTCTGTGTTCTGGTGTTGAAATTGGCAGTTGCATATGTTTAAATAACCCCAATGGCTATATTGTTATTTATATATTTATATGTTTTTTTGTTTATATTCTATGTTTTCTGTATCATATCCTATTTGCTGCTGCAACGAGGCAGTATCATCAAAGTTTCATCTTAATTTAGGAAATGTATTTTCATTTACAATACACGTTGATTCTGTTCTGAAGTTTTGTCTTTTAAGCATTGCAATGGATCTTAAAGTAGCAATCATCAATTAGAGCACTTAAAGAGAGTACTTCAGTCGCCTTCTTACCCACAGTGTAATTAAGAACTTGTTTCTTCTCATATCCCTCTGAAGTAAACGTACATATACAGACTGTATTTCACCGGGGATCAGTTGGACAAGATGGGACACTGGCTGTGGCAGGGATCAATCCTGTGATCTTACAGTTTTGAGAAATTTACTTCTGATGTGGTGTAATTTGACACCTCTTCCTGTTGTGGCTCCTCCCCACTTACAGGTGTGTCCCGTCTGGATGATCAGATATTCATCAACCGCAACCCTGGCGTACCGTCTGTGGTGAAGTTCCACCCCTTCAACGCCTGCATCGCTGTGGCCGACAAGGACAGCATCTGGTGAGAGAGAGAGCCACAACACATTCATTCTGAATACGAAATTAAAAGTGAAATTAATAATAATAATTACACATTATTGCAAAGACCGAATCTGCTTAACCTGCTTAGCTAGCTTTACATCATGAAGACCGTGATAATTCGTATTCATACTTTGTTGATGTTTTAAGTTGTCAAACAGATCAAATAATGGATTACGTTCTAAAAAGAGTGTGTGTGTGCTTGTGTGTGTGTCTGTTTATAGTTTCTGGGATTGGGAGAAGGGGGAGAGGTTGGACTACTTCTACAACGGAAATCCTCGTTACACACGCATCACCGCCATGGAGTATCTGAATGGACATGACTGTTCATTACTACTCACTGCAACAGGTTGGAGACACACACACACACACACACACACACACTCACTCAAGTGGACTCAAGTGCATGAACACTTGCAGCACAAATGCACACGCCCACCAACACGGTGAAAATCACAGCGAGACTCATTTGTAGCAACGTTTCTTTTTCCCCGTGGGTGAAGTTTTAACAAGCCTTAAACACTTGACTCCTACCCCCAGATACACACACACACACACACACACACACACAGGCAGAAGCGCCCATGTGTATTCATCATCATTCATCAAAGAACAGA
>OMLI01014708.1:1942-11967 GCA_900302605.1 Rondeletia loricata
AACTCCCAACCCCAGCTCCTGTGAAGTTACATCACAACTTAGGGGGAACACAAAAATCTACAGAAATGGTCCCCTTTCATCTGTCTCAGTACAAATGAACATGACAGCTAAATCACACAGTGCCGTCGCCATTCCAGTGTTTTCAACTCTGCATTGCTGAAGAGACAGAGGGAAGGAGCTTTAGGAAGCAAACGAGGGAGAGGAAAGGAGAGGAATAGGGACGGGACGGGTTTGTTTTCTTTGGTCAGAGCCACAGTGGAAAAGCCCAATTACAAGCAAACCAGGGCTTATAAACAAAAGTTACATGGACTCGCAAGTAGTTCAGTTTTGGTAAGTAACCTGTCAACCCACAAGGTTAGAGATTTTGGCTGCAGGGGGGAGTCAAAACGAATCTGATTCCATTCCCTGTAACTTTACCTTCTCTGGTGTTCATACCAGTTAAGAACATATGAAGAAACAGCTAAATATGAATATCATGGTTCATTTTGTAATGCTAAGCTTTCCAAGCATGAGTAAATGCTGGCTATCAGATGTCAACATCCATCTCCTTATACCCATAAAACCTTGTGTTCTGGGGTTGTTTCCTGTAGTTGGTTTGGATTACAAGCTCTGGTTCGCTTCTAATTGGGCAGTGTGAGCCTAAACACAGCAAATGCAACAAAGTAGTACAGTTCGGCCCAAAGTAAATGAACTGTTGGTGTGATGGCACCCCAAGAAGCTACAGCACACCATACACCCATCTATCTATCCATCCGTCCCTCCCTCACCTTGTCTCTGTCCTCCACTAGATCAGTCAGCAGGTCGTCCATGTCCAGGATCCCTCCTTCATAGTACTCCACACGGTGGGTTTTCACTGCATACTCCCCATGCTGGACGCAGCACCCAGAAGAGAGCAGAGGGACCAGTTAGCAAAACTAATGACTTCACATGCCAAATATCAACACAGGAGAGAAACACAGAAGAAGAAAGGATCTGCTCTAAATATTCCCCAAGTCCCAAGGAATTGGCAATTTTATAATCACAAGGTTTGAGGTTACCTGCAAATATTGCGACGGTTTAATAGCACACAACTTGAATCATATCAAAAGCAGGAAATCTCATCTCATCTTTCATCAACAAGGTCAGGGAGATAACATTTCATAGATCATCGCAATTTCGCAGGAACAAACTACAGAACATCAGTGGTCTGTTTTATTTGTGTCACTCACTTCCTACTACAAAACATATGAGGAACTGTTCAAACCGATTTATTCAGGTTCCTACACATTTTCAATTTCAAAATCCCATGCTTTTTCCAGACCTTAATTTCTTGACTAGATGTGAGGATTTTGGTAATTGTTTAATATGCAGTATGCTGATAGTAACTCAACAGACCATATCACTCCATAATGAATACTATTATTCACAACAAGAAATATCACACTATGGGAAATGACAGCGAGTCTACATAACGGGTACAGTCATATCAGGACATAGCGGCAGTATCGCACTTTTCCAGACTTGTTGCAGAATTCTCAAACCTTTCAGGAGCTGGAAACAGTCAAATAGATTTTCGATATTTTTCTTGACCTGGGGAGGAACCCTGTTTGTACCACATTGGGTTTATAGAGTACAGTTTGTACAGATGAATGGGAGGGCGAGGGTGGGGAGGACAGGAAAGCTCTGATAGGAACTTTCTAGCTTCCCTGCTCCACGGGGAGCGGTGGTGGGCACTGGGCACATTCCAGGCCAGTTTCACAGTCACCATGAAGACAGAGGTCAGAGGGAACACACCCCAGAGAGGGGGAACTACACTCAGCCCAGTACTCCATCCACTGACAAAGAGAACAAGGACTTCTTTCTAAAATGCAATCTGAAATCGGTGTGCCGTTTACAGAACAATATCAACAGAGAAGTACAGGCACAATAGCATCTTCCCCTTTTTGTGGCCATGTGCACGCAGTCTATTGTGGCGGTGCAGACGGCTGTGCAGATCTCTAACAGAAGTACGCCTGTGGACAAAATAAGATGAAGCTGATGATAAATTGCTTGAATTATGAAGATACAGTGAAACAGGATATGATTTCAACCTATTGGATGGGTTCACTTGTTTTAAATTAAGCCTTGTTGACTAAATATTTCAGTTTTTGCCCAATTCCTATTAAAAGGAATTCGTAGACCGAGAACTTTTTTGTTCTTATCGTTTCTAACAATGTGTGCAGTAGAGAATGGCCCATTAGGAACTGCCCATACCAATAAGCAATCTGTCCAGAGCAACACAAGACTACATTACCAGCTAAATTAACAGCTATAGGCTATACGCCTTGGAGGCTGGAATGAGTTTGGCTGAGACCCAGAGAGCGGCTTCTGTGGTATCACTGAGCCCCGTTCTGAATGGGTTCGTTCTTGCTCCGCTGCATCCAAATGTGAATTGCAGGGCACAAAAGAGGGTGTCTGGCTTTCACAATGGGCCAAGTCCATTCTCTTAAAACAAATGGTTGGGAGAGGCTGGGATTTCAATCACAGGAGAAAGAAAAAGCCAGTATCTCCCTTTCTTCAGAAGTGCGAGGGCCCATAATACCAGCGCCAGAACTGTGGGAGATAGAGCAAGTAGAGTAATCTACAACAAACTAGCATACAAATGCATTGCAATTTTCTCACAATGCAACAGTGTTCAAATGCCAAAAATATAGTGTGATGTATGACAATAGGCATGCAGTCCGATGAACCAGAGCCAGGAGGATCCACTGTAACCAGTCATTTAAAAATAGGCAGGCCAGAAACTGTATGTGTTTTGTTCGTGCATTATATTTTTTTAATGTTTACCATTGGGCTGTGTATTGTTTTGTGTTGAGAACAGAGCGGCACACATGGGATGGAGACGTTGAAACCACAGCACAGCTGTGCCTGAGTTGTCAGGGCAAAGCATTGACACCTCGCCAGAAAAACTGGTCCAACCTGAGGGACTGCTATTATTCTTCTGCCTGAGCGCATCCAACTGACACTGTTTTTGTGTGTGTGTGTGTTAGCGGGAAGACAGGTAATTGGCTCTTACGCGATGACATCACATCACAAGCGTTAAGACACACCACTTAATGTAATAAGAAGCATTAGTGTGACTTTTGCACCGCTGTACTAAGATTAGCGAAGCGTTAATTCACATCAGTGGGATTTCACCACAACGACACCCGAGTGTTAATTGGCATCACCTCTGCAGGCGGTGCTTAAGCATACCTGGCATACTTTGTCTATGTAATGTGGTTTGTTTCCAAAGCCAGAACTCACAAGGCCCTAGGAAAGAGACATTCCTCTCTCTCTCCTACCTTGTGATGAAAAGGGATGAGTGTATGACACTTCAGAGGAAAAGTAATCTATAGAGAGGAGAGAGGGGAGTACAAAAAAAAACCCTCTTCTGAAGTCGCTCATTGTCAATCCCTGGTAATTCCCCTTTGTATCCCGAAACGTTAACTCTTCCCAGGAAATAAAAAACAAAAGGAGTCGGGAGTCAATCAGTCAACAGCGGAGCAGAATTACCGTGACAGAAAGGTAAATTCCCTGCAAATTACACCATTAAGTCCCCCACTATTTTAAGCCATATCTCTCCCTCTTCTCCCTCTCTCTCTCTGGCGAGCAAACATGACACCACTCGAGAGCGGTGAAGCGCCAGGGCGATTAGTGAAGCTAAATTCACTGGGGCTGTGGGGGGGGGGTGCTGCTTTTTCACACTTTGATCCTCAGACGAATGTGTAATTACACAGCTTGGGGGGGATGGTGTGGATTTAGCCATGACGGAAAAAGATATCCTTAATGAACGTGTCAATGAAGAGTTGTCTTCGAGTCGGATCCTCAGAGTCGGAAGCTGTAATGAATCGAAAAGAGCTTCAGAGTGTTATTGGAGGGAGAACACAGCCAGCTATGGAGAGAAACTGACCTTTGAAATTGGCTACCTACATTCTAGTACAGTCAGGGTCCGAAATTACCACCTGTTAGTGCCAAATGCTGGAAAAATTTGTCTTTGGTGGATAAATCAATAAGCGTCACCCACCAAACTGGATGGTAAAGTTTTTAAACGATAACCTTTGAATGCCTGAGTTATATTGAGTTCTGTTGCACTTCATGATGAATTACAAACTTGATCCATTGTAATAAGTGACTGAGTAAGTTTTAAATTAACACATAGTACTTGATTCTATACATGAAATAGCACTGAAAACAGGTAAGGTGACATATTTCTCTAAAATAATAATAGTAATTATTTTGGCAGGTAATTTTGTTTTGTTTACCAGCTTATCACCTTGGCAGGTGAGCCAAAAAGTGTATTTTGGACACTAAGTACAATGCAGAGTGGCTAGGTAGAGGCCGGGTGGAGGCCGTTTACTGGCTGCAGCCAGGTGGTCATGGGAAACGAGGACCTTAGTAAGATCAAGGCCCATATCTATCAAGGGTCTTTGAGTGCAACTGAGAACTAATCCAGAATCAGTTCTCCTTTTCAACAGGATGATTTGAGGCAGCAGGGTGGCGTAGTGAGTAGAGAGACCGTCCTTCAACTGGAGGGCCCGAGTTCAAGTATCTGCCCTGCTGAGGTTCCCTTGAGCAAGGCACTGAACCCCTACCAGCTCCAGGGTGCTGTTCTGTAGCTGACCATGTGCGAGAAGAGCATTTCCCCTCACCGGTATGCTGAACAAGAGAACCACCATTTACAACAGTTACAATAAAATGTGGAAATACTCGTTTACATAGCTTAGATTTGACGTATATGTCCCAACATGCACTGGACAACTTGTTTCACTCCTACATACGTGGGAGGGAGGAAAGACAAGCTGCAAGCTTGTTTGGCAAGCTGTCAGCTGTCAGCACAGACACGGTATAGGGGCTGTGATCTGAACTGAACCTGCAAAGAAAGGACATGAGAGGGACAGTTACAGTCCCTGGCTGTTTCCCCTGAGAACACACAACACTCGCATTCAACCTGCTGTTTCCCCCCCTAGCAATACTGCCACAGATATATGGTCATCAAGAGGCAAATTGAGGTCAGTTAGCCATTAGTGACACATTTCACTCTGCTTATACCTATGAAACTTCATCACGGTTTCCACTAAAGAAAATCATTTTCTACAAGTTATGTCTGTTCTTTATTGAGCACTATCCTATTAATAGCAAAGTAAACGTATTATTGTGAAAATTTTACTTTAGCTATAAATCTTTAAACCGTAGCTGCAAATGTTTACAGTACACAGCTCCCACAATCCTACTACTCTCATTCAAATGAAACTCAATAACATCACACAAAGCAAGAACTTTCTTCATCACGATTAGTTTGCATGTACTGCTGTGATACAGTGATGTATGGCAACATATAGCTAAATCTTTTTATGAACATATGACAGCACATACTCTGGTATTTTATAATCACATTGTAATATAAGCAGTGTTTCTCTGTATGCATGTAATATGTTATAAGCTATGTTTGCTAACATTACTGTATTCTCCATAGAGGAGAGGAAGGCAGCGGATCAACTAGGGAGCCAGAGAGCTGAGATCACATTCAAATAGACTGCTAATTAATGAGGTCTATACATCATTGCCACAAATGTGCAGTGGCACTGTACAGAATCTGTACTTGTTCTCCATACGCATGGCCATGAGCAAAGACACAAACACAGTTAACACACACACACACTGATTAAACCCAGGTTTTTGTGTGGTTAATGTGGGCGCTAAGTGGATTCTCTTGGCAGGAGAAGCCCACTCATCCGGTCAGATCAAAATGTATCCATGCCAATGTCCCCTCTGGCAGCTGTAGAGCACAACTGTCCTGATGATCTGCTTCTATTAGGAGGAGGCCAGAGACCGCTGAGTCAGCAGCATCTAGCAATGGTTAATTAACATGCTCCGTGAAAACCAATCAAGACTGGGGAGCATTCTACTCACGCGCACACACACACACACACACACACACACACATTTACTTAAGCTTGTGCACTCCAGCGTGTCTCAGTAAGAGTCAACAGCGACCGCTGGGCAGAGTGGGCTTGGCTGTCAGCTGTCACTGAAGCAGAGACAAGACAGCCCAGGGGACACCTGTGTGTGTGTGTGTGTGTGTGTGTGTGTGTGTGTGTGTGTGTGTGTGTGTGTGTGTGTGTGTGTGTGTGTGTGTCTGGCCATCTAGGTGTTTGTGTGTGGCCCTACTCTGATGGAAGCAATCCATCGAGCCATCCAGCCACCCATCCGTCCATCAATCCCAGCCGCCGTGGCCCCTCTTGTACCCGCACGCCAGCCTCTCGCCTTGCCAAGGGGCGGGTGGGTGGTGGACCGGCCAACCGATAAGACCCGAGCCTGTCACCAATCCTAATCCCCAATCACTCACAGGACAAAGCCTCCTGTCCACAGCGCACAGTCCCGACCGCGGCCACATTGAGAACATCAAACAGTAAACTCCCACCTGCCCGCTGAGATACCAGGGCTTTAACAGGGAGCCATTGTACAGGTAGACAGGCTGTGGCTGCAGCCAGCACATCCTCATAGAGACGAAACACACATCAGCCCGCTATCAGGCTAGGACAGCATGCGCATACGACGCCGCTGATTAATAAAAGGTCAGTTCAGCAGAATGATTAATGTTCAAGTGACGGCGACATCGGGGAATGGAAAGACATTCAAAACAACAAAAGTTGTTTCCTAAACTGGAGTCCGGAAAAATCTCAGATATTCTTACACTGTTATATATTATCAATCTGTGATGAATTCCAGAAGATAATTTGTGATGAAGTGTTGTAATTTACTTGTTTGGTGTACCCACTTTCCCTCAACCTGCCTCGTCTACTCCTACTTCAGCTAGTGACTCCCTACATTTCCCAGAATGCCTTTCGACAAGCCCCAGAGAGCGTGTCTGAACCTGAACTTGTTGCATCCAGCTGTGGGTTATAAGTGTAGGTAAAGACTACAGCAATAGCGACAGCGGAGCGGAAGGTTTTCCAGTCAAGAAAAGTGAGTGCCCCTTGCTCAAAATGCACCATGTCTTCTGGCTGCATTGCATTCTGGTCTATTGAGGCTACTGTCGGTGAAGAAACTCATATCTCTGCCTCGTCTATGATGGATTTCTCCCTGTATGATTGTTGAACGTTGGTGCAAAATGGAGAGAAAGAAGCCCTTGGTCTTTGATTCTGAGGGACTGACATTAAACTCCATTGTAGCTGCACTGGAAACTACATTTGGCCAGTTACCCATAGGAATAAGAAAAATACACCATCAAACAACAAAATGGGCTCAGAAATGTGAGGTACATCACCAATAGCTGTTTTTTTAACAGTGTTTGACAAGTTTTAGCACGGATTTGTCCTTTAAGGCGGACCCAGGGGGACAGGATGAGTTTAATTTCTTTATAATTTCATTCAATCAAAGTCATCGCTACAAGGGAGTGTGTAATGATGACTATTGTGATCAGAGGTTTCACGCTCCCCACTGTTACCCCTCCTCAGATGGGACAAACCTTTATCAAATAGTTATCTAAAGTGACTTGTAGATGCCTGACATGAAAAAGTCTGGTAACCCTACTCTAATTACTTCATTTTTACTTAATTTTCTCACCAAACTGAATAATCACAACACAAAGAGTATGGCTTTTTGGTCTCATTTACAGTAGTGGCTCAGCATGAATATTATGGTAATATCACGGTCATCAAGGATCACGTGACCAACAACTCAGCCAGGTATGGGAACTCTTATGTGAGGAATGAATGGAATGAAATAGCCATACCTGTGGCCACAAAGTAGGTTAAGTAAATGTTATGAGTCACCCCAACATATTAAACCCATGAGTTATAAGGAACTGCTTACCTGCTCCAAAATCCTGCGATATCTCCGTGTGGCTTGGTCCGTCAAATCCCGGACGGTCCATCCAGCCTTACACGGGACCACCACTGCGGTGTCCCCGAAAGTTACAGTCACTTTCATATCTCTCTGCTCAAATATGACTAAAAACAGCAGAGAAAATAATCCAGGTTTGGTGAATCTCTCGGCCGGGGCTGGGGCACAAAGGCACCTGTCGAAACTGGAGCAACAGGTGTCGCGGGTCGGGATGAAATCACGGCAAAGTCACTCCTCCGACTTTCTACCGAGCAAAAGTGTTGTAAACGACGACTTGCTGCATCTTATTGTCCGCAAAACCGTCAAATGTGTTGGAGAAAAACAACAATTACAACGGTATAGTCTGAGTTTCTGTCATCTTGAGCTGTCCGCTGAAACACCCAAACAAAACAAACAGAAGAAGAAGACAGAAACCCGGAAGTTGTCAGTGTAGGAATCAGCAATGCAGCTCTGGCACTCCAGGAAATAGAGAGAGATAGTATTTCTGTTGCTGTTGCAAAGCAGTTAAGTCCATTGATAAATTGTTCATTTTTCTATAGCTACCTAAATATTGTTTTCAAAGAAGTCCAAAGTTTGATATTTTTCTAATAGAATTTGACTATATATAGTCGTTACAAATGGTCAACAATAAGACTGTAATCCTGATAAAATCCTATAAAGAAGTTTTCATTGAGAGACACTAAAACATATATTTTATTTTCCTTTTTTTCCTGTATTTTATTTATATTCCTGCAGTTTTTTTAACCTATTTTTCTAAAACAAACAAAAACAGAAAGAAGAAAGAAAGTAAGAAAAATTGGTTCTCCAGACTGTAAAGTTGTGTCAGTATACATATATGTGTCAATATATGTCAATATTGCAAAGCTGTATGCATTTTAAATCATCTCATTTTTAATGACTTGCTTATTTTATTGTTATTTGTTGGTCTTTCCATTCTCCTTCTTTAAATTATGCTTCATAATTGTATGTAAACTTGATATTTGTCCTTTTTTCTTTTCCCCACTCTTTTTAAGAAAAGCCTAACTAGAGTTGAAAACTAGCAATAGCTATAATCTCTGTATGCAGAACATCAGTTGCATCAACTTGTTTGTAACCAGTTGAAGTGGCACTGTGTTAATTTGCATTGTCCCTATCAAATAAACTAATAAATAGATAAATCAATAAATATTCTAATATGTTTTGCATTCATTGAATTGGAGGATACTAAACAAATATCACAGCAAAATGATAAGTCCCTATAGGAATAGTATAGGAATATTATAGAGCTACCTTAGGAGATAAAAAAAAAAAAATCCCATTAAGTAGTCTATGAAGAGGTCACTCTAAACTCACATTTGCGTTCCAGTATGAATTGTATGGTGATTTTTCATTATGGTATTACTATAGTGATCTTTGTTAAGACCACAGCACTGAAAAGTATCTACTGATGACTTATTATGCTAAAAAAAAACAAAAACGATTTACTTGGAACTTGTGTTTTAACAATTTGCTAAATTGCATAATTTGTAGCCGTACACATTTTATTTGTACAGTAGGTTAGACAGTGGGACTGTATAGAGTAAACAAAGTACACAAGCATTTACAGAGAAATATATGAACTCCCTCCCCCACTTACTAATCCCTCCTGCCCACACACACCCTCCGCTCACACACACATCACACATACTAATAACCTAACAGTCATTGTCTGTCATTTCATGTCATTAGCTATGTTGTGAAATTGCCTTTATGGATATTAATGGCCGAAGACACGCTCTCGCACCCTGTTCCCATGCTTTGTTTGATTTTGCTCCCGGGAATTTTCTCCCCATCAAATCAGAAAGCAACAGCAGATGGATTCATAATTGGGACACGCAATTATTTCCACCGTCACTGTAATTCATTCTAAACGTATGGAACGGAACAATGAGGGGCTGACAGCCTCTTTGCCTCTCTTTCATCTCACTCCTCTCATCCACAATAAACAAGGTAGGGTGGGGAGGAATGGGGGGGGGGGGAGAGAAGGAGAGGGAGGGAGAGAGGGAGGGATGGAGACAGAAAGATGGAGAGAGAGAGAGAGAGGGAGAGGAAGGTATGGAGACAGATAGATAGGGAGGGGGAGGCATGGAGACAGAAAGATGGAGAGAGAGAGGGAGAGGAAGGTATGGAGACAGATAGAGAGGGAGAGGGAGGCATGAAGA
>OMLI01014723.1:0-10911 GCA_900302605.1 Rondeletia loricata
CAATGACATTCTGCGAAGCAAGACACCGAGATTAAGTCGGACAAGGAACTTTCTGGAAATATTTGATTAATGGTCAGGTACTAATGGCCAGTGTTTAGTGCTTTGACTGATATTTAGGTTAGTTTACTTCTTTATAAATCTCTCTTTTAAGTTGTAAGGATGGAGCGTGATTCTGCTCATATGGTATCTAATTATCTGTGAGTGCATTGATTTATGTGTGTGTAACTTTCCTTCCCCCTCCAACCAACCCCCCCTCACCCTTCTTCCCCGTGTCTGCCGCTTTTGGGTGGCCAATGTGTGTGTGTATGTGTATGGCCCCCTACCACAAGCTTGAAGTAGCTTCTTTGGGTGGCCATTTCACACGCCACAGCTTGTCAATAATAATAATGATATTGTTATTTCTGTATATGCCTATATGTGCATGAACAAAGAAATTTTTTTACAATAATATTATTATTTCTGTATCTGAATATATGTGTGTGAATAAAATAAACCATAAACCATATGCAACTAAATAAAACACGAGGAAACAAAACAGCACAAGAGACAAAATAGCATGTTGAAAAGGCATAACAGGCCTACCTAACCTAACCTACCTAGCCTAGCCTAACCGGCACCACCAGCCTTAGACCCTCAGTTAAGGCAGGAAAAAACTCCAAAGAAAACCTCATTAGGAAAAGAAATGGAAGAAACCTTGGGCAGGCCAATTCAAAGAGGGATCCCCCACCAGGACGGCTGAGTGCGCAATATGTGCCGGGACAAAACAATAAAGTGGACAATAACATAGACAATGACAATGAGATAAGAAAACAAATAAGAGAGAGAAATATGATGAGACAGAAAGATGGGACTTCGGTCAGCTAGGGCCAGCACCCGCGTCCACTGCCAGGTAAAGTTACTGCATGGAACAGGTGTCTGAAAGACAGGAAAGACAAACAGACCGCCACACACACACACGCAGCCATACTAGGCAGGACCCACACACTCGGAGCAGACATATTCAGCCACATACACACTCATACAGACAGTAGACAGGCAGTGAGTGTAATGATCACAGACAGACCAAGAGGCAGCCCTAGACTGGGTTCCCAACAGCCGGTTCCTATGTTAATGCTGTCTAAACTAAGGTAAGAGAAGAGACTGTGTCGGTCTTGAACTAGACAGGCTAGGGTTGGTCGTATGATAGTGAAAATAGATGAGTTTGGATTTGAAGATTTCCAAAGAATTGGCTTCCTTAATCGCAAGAGGAAGTTGATTCCAAAGATATGGAGCTTGGTAGGAGAACGCTCTGCTGCCTGCTGATGTTTTTTTAAATTCTTGGGACGCTTGGGATAACCAGCGTTCTGCGATCGGAGGGCACGAGGGGGTACGTAAGCAGGGTTCCCACACCTTTTCACTGATGAAATTCCAAAACTTTTCCATGACTTCTCCATGAACCCTTTTCAAATTTCCATGACCAAATTTGAATGACACTGAATTTAAAAGTAACCATCAACTACACTAACTTTAAGGATTAGTTTGTTTTTCACTTTTAAAATCAAGGATTATAATATTATTTTAACTCTGTCAGCAACCAACAATATTTTCCTCCAACAGGTCTCGACTGTTTCGGAGCCAGCCACAGCTGGCAGTATTCAAGAAAAAAATCATTAACTTCACAAATAATATTTCATGATTTTTCCTGAACTTTTCTCTACTTTTATAATGTTTTCATAAGTTCTCCAGGCCTGGAATATACTAATTTAAAATTCCATGACTTTTCCAGGAGTGTGGGAACCCTGATAAGGGACGATGAGGTCTGATAAATATGATGGTGCAAGCCCGTGTAACCATTATCTGTTAGCAGAAGCACTTTGAAGTCAGATGTAGCTACAGTAATCGAGTCTTGACGAAACAAATGCATGTACACACTTAACACACTAGCTAACGTATCTAGTAGAACCTAGCGTTAGTAGTGGCTAGTAGTCGCATTTGAACATTAACATTGGTTGCTTTGCTAAATTTGCCTGCTGGCTAGATAGCTAACAGTTTGTTCAGTTTAACTGAGCTGACTCTTCTCGAACTATAACTCACAGTGTTTTGGAGTAGAGACTAAAGGGTAAATTATACTTCTGCGTCGAAGCTACGCCGTACCTACGGCGTAGGTGTCTACGGCGGTGCAAGCATTTATAGTTCTGCGTCTGTGATTCTGCCACAACGCCAAAATCGGCGGACATCAACCGGATACAGATAGGAGGAAATACGAAGCGGGCCAAACACAGTGCTTACGGTCTTGCGTCGCCCTACACGCAGTTACATTTTTGGAGAGGTGCACGTAAGCTACGGCGGCAGCCTCTGCGGGCTACGCCGGCACCGGAAAGACCTACGGCGTAGCTATGCCATTGTTTCGACGCAGAAGTATAAATTACGCTTCAGGCTAAAGACAAGACATTTGGAAACAGGTTTTACCAGATGTTTCAAAAGTACGTATACAATTTAAATAATAATAAAAAACAAAGCTGTATCATTTTAGTAATTGACCTCTGCTCAATCGTCAACCATGACCCAAAGTGTATCTGGAAACAGGAAAAATATTTAATATTACAGTGAGTTATCAATGATTTATACCTACTTCTGAAACAGGCTGTATATTTAGACATTATTTGTACACAGCCAATTTTCCACTGGACCTCCATGATGCAGCCAGACCTGGTTGATGGATTTGTGACACAACTACTGCAAAGGCTATATAATAGTAAATTATTTGGATTACATGTTTCAAAATGAAACAATCAAAATTTTCAGCACACTGAATTTTGATTTAGTTGTAATTATTTACAGTAAAAAGGTCTGTCATGAGGTATCTGTTTGCCGATAAGTGGCTGTTACTGCTGTCAACAGACTTGTGTAATGCTAATAGGCATAAAGAGAAACTGGTGGTAAAGACCAGTTGTAGTTGTACTAACAAATGCCTACGATCATGCGTGTGTGTGCAGGTCTAGATGCTCGTGGTTTCCTGTTTGGTCCTCTGCTAGCCCAGAGATTGGGAGTTGGCTTCGTCCTGGTCAGGAAGAAAGGCAAACTGCCTGGACCTACTGTATCTGTGGCATATAATCTGGAATATAGCACGGTATGGAAGACGCACACATACACAAAACAGTGATTTTGTATATCAATACAAAGCTCTATTCTATAATCGCTGGCCTCCACTGTAGAATATGGCATGGGAGAAATACAGAGACAGATACATATTTTTATGGTGTTTCCACATATTTCATACTGCGTATATTTTATATTGGTGGTATATCTTCATAATGCATATATTCTACATTCATTCTTTCTCAGTAAATTCTACTGCAGTTATTTTGCACACCCTAATAATGCTGTAATCCATACTTTTTCCTGTACTTTTCATTCATACTTTTTACTTAACATGTTCTACTGTAAAATGTCATTCTAATGAATTTCAGCTGCATGTTTATATAACCACTATTTACTAAACTCTTGTTTATATATTTTTTCCTCTTTATATTCTATTTTTCTTTGCTGTATCCTGTTACTATGTGCTGCTGCAATAACCCAATTTCCCCACAGGGACCAATATAAAATGTAATCTTATTTTATCTTATTGTTCCTCCCCAGGCTGAAGCTGTAGTCCAGGCATATAGAGCAGAGTATGTGTTGTCTAGCAGTATTATCTAACAGTATTATTGCTGTTGTTCTAGGCAGAAGCTGAGATCCAGGAAGACTCTGTGACTCCTGGACAGAAGGTTCTGCTCGTTGACGACCTTTTGGCCACTGGAGGTGAGAAATGGCTTCCTAGATCTGAGTTACCCCCAAACTCCACTGCGACCATCAGGCATGGAGGGAACACGTCCTTTGAAATCAGTGAAAACTGCTGCATTGCGTTGGTGTTGCGGTGGGCTGGCGTTGAATTTCCTGATGCATTGGCGTTGAGTTCGTGTTGTGCTGAAGTTGGGTCCAAGCTAAAAAATTGCTGAAGTCCCAATGGCTGACGCGAGCGTTCATCCTCATATAGTGCATTGATATAATGAGAAATAAAGTTGATATTGGTTGTTTTCTATTGTATTGAATCATAAAATGAATGGAAATCCACATAGGCTATAATGTTCAATTGAAAAAGACCTGTACATTTTTCAAAGCAGATAATTATAACCTACTATACTAGTGTCTGGTTGTAGTTTGTTTGTCTTAAGCTTATTTACATTACTGCGCATAGTGAAACTAGAAGGCAGATGAACAATGAACAATGCCAGCCTTTCACTCCTTCCACCAACTGTTACCAGCAACTCTGAAAGCTTTAGCTTAGTTTGCACTGGAAAAACAGCGCCCTCTTCCTGTTTTGTACCGTAAAGCAGTCCAGCAGATTTGTTTACAGTAATTATGCTAGCGTCTCACAATTGGGAATTATTTATTAATGTTAAAATTACAGGTAGCACCTTTAACTGAATTATGGCCTATAGTTGGGTTTCTCTGGCATGGAAACATAGCCAGTGGCGCTCTGCCATCACAACAGCTGTTTCGGGTAAAGAAGCAGGTCAAACGTCATGTTAATGCTTAATTCCTGGAATATCATCGAATTTTGAGAGATGTACTCCAGAGGGAAAGTTTTGATACATTCTCTGGGGAATTCGTGGAATATCAGGGAATTTTACAAATGGGTCACTTTACAGGAATATAGCAGAATGTATTTTACAACTTGTGTCACACATGAATTGCATTAGATGGTTTTTAGCCTAGCTGGAGTGGAAACAAGACTGAAAAACATTATGAAACCAGGAAGGAAGTTTTAGGTCATGGAAGCAACTGCAACTCAGTTATGGAAAGTCATGGGATTTTACATCAGGCCCACGGTGGGAACCCTGTTCGATGTGAAAATCACATTCAGAGGAGTGTGTGTGTTTGTTTCAGGGACCCTGTTTGCAGCCTGTGAGCTGATGATGAAGCAGCAGGCTGAGGTTCTTGGCTGCCTGGTTGTCATCGAACTGAAAGACCTGAGCGGCGTTGACAAACTGAAACCACACAGAGTCTTCTCCCTGGTCCAGTACTGAAGACCAGACCGCTGCTGTCATACTGGAAACCGCTCAGACCTTCAGTTGAACATTGGCTTCACAGTGCATTAGGTGCTGACTGAGTTTCACCATGCAAGGGGCTGTGAAACCTCTTCAGCTCACCCAGTTTTGTGATTTCAGTCCTGCATCAATGTCATTGTCAGTCTGAAAATGTAAAATTCCTGAAAAAAAACAACTGACCTGACATGCAAGGTTGTCAACCAACAGCAGCAGCAGCAGCTGTAATGATTGGCCATAAAGGAATTCAGCACTTATAATCAGCATTACATCAGGGGTGTCTCCTGTTTCCACTATATTGGACTACATTATAATATAGATTTTAAATTTTCTGTATCAACTATGGCAGTCTCCTTGCTCTGGTGGCCCACCACTGCTGAATGAATCCAGGATAAACACCTTACACCATTTACACTGTCCAGTCCAAAGCAACAGCCTCACCAGGGCTGACAGCACTTGCAAAATAAGATCAACTGCTGAAGAAAAGCACAGACATAGCCAGTCCTTTTCTTGAAACCAGGGATGCGCCGATCAGGTTTTTGGGGCCGAATCCAATTACTGATTTTGTAACAGTGTGATTGGCTGATCAGAGATCGATCGCTGATTGAAATGATGCATTTTCACCAGCTTTCCTATTAACAACACATGTAAAAGTGCCCAGCCAGCAGAAACAGCCCTGTTTAACAGATTGTTCCTATGGCTGTCTAACCATGTGAAAATAAATCAGTTTTTAGCCAAACAGAGTTAGTACATGTTAGTGTGTGCTTGATGAAAAAGGGTTTGATTCTGTGCAATACATTAAGCTGGTCATAATTCATATTAAAACAGCTCTGGAAACTGTTGTGAACTGATATCAGAAAGACATTTAGGTCCCGAATTATCAAAAACAATGCAGGTAGCAGCTCTGGATGAGTACACGTCTCAACTTTCATATTTACACAGGTTTTCAACGTTGGTGCAGACTCCTATCAGCATCTATTCAACATCAAAATGTTTGCTGGGAAAGTCTTTTGTTGGCACTGACAGATTAATTTCATTAATCTAGCATAAACACCTGACGTCTAGTCTGGTACTAGAGTACCTTGACAGTATGAAGCTTTAAGACCCGGTTAATTTCAGCATTGAAGTCGACTGAATTCAAATACAAAAGTAATCTGAGAACCTTGCGGTCAGAGGTGTCCCATCCACTAATTTCCATATCCCTTCTGTCTCGCTATCAGTCAGTAGTTAACCTTAATAGTTCAGTAAAAGAAATGGAAATCTGGAAAATTAAAAGGTAATCAATCAAACAACAAAACTTCAAATGGTACAGTTGTCTTGGGGAGAACTGTTCTCTGAACATAAATGAAGATTAATTGAATGAGTGAATGAACAAATTAATTTCTATTACTACAGTGTCACACTTACCATTATTATTCAGTTACAAGAGGGACACTTAGAAAAAAACTTTACTTTTCATGAAATGGAACCCAAGCAAGTAAAGTAATAAAAAAAGTGGTATAACTAATTTCATCCTCATAGCAGTCACCCTTAAGTGGTAAGTAATCTTTAATGATATGCAGGCAAGTCTAGAGCCTACTCACTCAAGTGTTAGGGTGGAGCACCGGAGCCAATGATCTACCGGGGATATGTGGATGATTTTGGTGTCTGTGTTTTCATCACTTAACGGGAATCTACCAAAAAGTGTGTTCCTTTAACGCCCCAGTTCACGTCCTCTCCTGGTTTATTCTTCTAGTTTGAAGGTCCAACTTCCCAGTTGGGTTCTCTTTTTCTGTCTTACTCATATCAATTCTGAAAATATCATACGACCTCAGTCACTGCATACACTGCTTTTGTTATTAATTATCCTATGCAATAATTGTCATGGGTATGTTGATTGGACAGGTGCCGGTTCATGTTCTGGTGTTTGTATTTACACACAACAAATCTTAGTTTTAACTCTGGCATATATCTGATCTTCTCATGGCTGTGCAGGAACAGGGAAAGCGGATTGCATGCAGTTTCCCCCCATTTAGACAGCAATAAGATCACATCTTTGAATGAACATTTTCTGTCTTTGGGTAAATTCAGTATTATTGTAACCCAGTGGTCTGTAACCATGAGACATCCAGAGCCATGTGTCTGCAGGGTTTCCTTCTAATCAAACACCACAGCAGCAACTGGTAATGTAATAACTGTCAACATGTAAAGTCCCCCTCTAAATAAGTCAAAAATAGTATAACTTGTTAATGTAAAAAATGGCAAGGTAATGCAATTACATCTTGAGGCTGATATTGTAATAAAAAATGTTTTACACCCCTTATTTCCAGTTAATGTATTACATTATCAGGAAAAACATAAGGTTTAGTAAAATTTTTGACCCATTTAGAGGGAGATTTTATTACATTATGACAACTTACTATATTATCAGTTGGTACAGAGCTGCTGTAGTGGAATGAAACTGCAGATACACTGGATGGCACATGGTTGAGAACCACTGATGTAACCGTTGGTACAAGTTTGTTTAATTGGTTTATAGTGAAACAGATGATCAGATGCTTTCAGAAAATATTCCTTGCTCTGTTCTCAGGGTAGAAATAACCAACATTTGGCTAGTAGCTGTTGGTTTATTCTGGCTGCAGCTGCTTAGTTTTTCTACGTGAAGTGATAAGGAAAACAATAAGAGCAGGAATCATTAGAAATGACTGGGAGTGTAGTGTGTTGGGGAACAGCGATCGCATCCCTACAACATTGCAGGTCAGAGATCGAAGCTGTGGATCCATTTATCTCTTATCTGGAAGTAAAATACGGTTTCTTCCAAATATGTTGTCTTCTGATAAGCGTGGCTAATGTCACTTTTCAATGTAGACACTGGAATGTATATAAATATGAATTCACAACATTTCAGTTCATTTTGACCACTGTATTAAAAGTTCATACTGAACAGTTGAGTTTTATTGTAATGTTTATGTAATATTTTGACATCTTGAAAGCAACACAAAACACATTTACTACCATTATTTGTAATGAAAAATGAAATTGGATATCCAAGGCGCACTTGTTTTTCTATTTTGACAAAGTGAATTGACAGTTTGCCTTCTGAATAAAATGAATTCCTGTCCCCAATGGAAACATCACTAAACTAACCAATGATAAACAGTCCTTCAATACTAAAAACAGGTAAATCTCCCTCTGAATAAACTACTCCAGTACCAGAGTAGGGCTCAAACGCACACACACTTGTATTTCTACATTAACATCCACACACAGGTTGAACAGTTCTATCAACTGATTTCAACATATCTGAACATTGAGTCTTTAAAAAATGTAAACATCAGTTCTACATTGTAGAATGTTGATCACTAAAAAGACTGGAAGCCAATAAAAACACACTTATACAAATGCCAAAATTATAGTTAAAAGAAAAAAAAACAAAATTGCACACCATTAGCCACACTATGGTTAACTCAACCCGTTCTCAACACAGGAACATTTTATGGATTTAGGAGAAACAGAGTGAAAATGAATTAGGACTGGTTAATCCCTTTTGGCCCAGTAGAGGAAACCTGTTGGACCATTTTGAGGATGTTAAGTATGGACACAACTTAGGCCTGCACGATACAATTTGTCTCTTTGGTCGATATTCTACACAATCTTTTTTTGACTTTGATGTGGGCCTACAGGAAAACATGGTAATCAATTATGATGGTGGTTACTGGTGTCTGCTGGTTAGAGAGTTGTATTCTTGTCAGGGTGGAAATGCCTCTGAAACAGCATTTAGACCATGGGACACTAAAGCTCTCCAATGAAACCCAGACAGAAATTATTGTAGGCTGTGATCAGATGGGACACAAAGCTCAGCTGTGAGCGTCGCTAATAACAGAGCAAGAGGTCAAATGGCACAAGGAGCATTACATCTTTTGCGTTAGCTAGCTAACCTGAAGTAACAAAGGTTGTAATGTTGAAAATAAAAATGGACCAGAGAAAGTTAGTGATGTCTCTGAGGATGTGGGTGCATGACCTCCTCCAGGGGAGAACAGAGCACCCACAGGTTTATCATCTCATCCAAGAGCTCCACCTAGGTAGAGCAGTTTCAAGGGCTATTTTTACATTGATGTAATGCGGCTAAAGTTGAGACAATGTTCAACTTGAAGCCTAGGGCAGCACCCCAAAACACAGTGCGTCCAAAACACCAGCCGCATAGTTTGGAGGAGATGTGTGCCTGCCGCCAACAAACCATTGAAAATAACTGAAAAAAGGTGCAGGTGTGTTCAAGAAAGTGTCCTATCAGGTGGACTAGCAGCTCTTGAAGGCAGGGTGACTCGCCTCACCTATTCATAATTGATGAGTTTACTTATGTGCACATGCACTCATGCGCTTTACGAACCGCAAAACATTACAAACTTTCTCCAAGGCTTGCAATTCCATTTAGATTCTGTGCTCCATTTCTGACCACAGAGTTTGCACCTCACAAATTAAAATCATAAAGAAATGAATTCCACTGAGCTGAAACATGGTCAGAATGCCATTTCAAGCGATGGTAACTCTACAGCAAGTATGTAACACAGACACATGAACGACATCACCTTAAAAACATCCTGAGCTTTTCATTTCACTTCTCAGCCATTTCTTTTGTCTGCACAGATGAGGAAATCAGATTGGTCCCTTTGATGTCAGACACACAAGTCAATCCCAGAGAAGGAACTGAATCACTGCTGAACTTTGATTTGACATCTTTCCTGGCATCACGACCAAACAGCCATGAAGACTTCTCAGTTTCTCCTTCTTGAAGCCTTGTATTGAGTTTGTAAAACACATGGACATAAAAAGGGGCCTGAGAAATGTGATCAGAAGGATTCACTGATGGATACTCAATTCAACTTCAAGTGAAAGAATGATGACAAGTCCTCAAAGTCTCTCCTCCTCTCTGAGCTTGGCGTTGAGTTTGTCCAGAACGACGTTCAGCTCCATGCTCTTATTCAGCTTCAGGTAGAAGTCCTTCCTGATTGGATGGATCATCAGCCAATCAGGGGCCAGCTCTGCCAGCAGCCGGAGGTGTTTCTCCATCTCACCTGCTCAATAGAATCAATTGTTAGGATGGAGACTAGCCCTGTTCTGGAAACTTATTCTGCATTCATACCATATAGGAAAGACCATAGATATGAGCTTCCTAGTAACTACAAAATACTTTTCACCTCAGCTTTCAGATGGTAAATGCTACTAGAAAATAATGTACTGATTTCATGACAGGAAGTGAGGTCAGCTACCTGAATTTTGGCGGGCATCCCACCTCACTCACCTGGCAATCATTATCGTTTGTGTGGCATATGCAGGCCCTGACACGCATTTACATTTCGGAGGAGGTGCTCGACATCTGCACAGACCTGGGGCCTCACTTATCAACCTTGCGTACGCACAAAACGGGACCTGAAAGTGGCGTAAGCAACTTCCAGCGCAAAGTATGTGACCTATCAAAATAAACTTGACGGGAGAAAGTGCGCAGCCATACGGAAACTTTGACCCATGCGTACGCACAGTTAGGAGACAGGGGAACTTTGCGACGCAGTTGGTGAGGTGGTGAATTGAAGCCAGATTGTATAATGATGCCTCTCACACATCCAGTTTCACTTCATTACAAACGTTAATCATAGATTATATACAGATGGATCTGATTGACGCAATCATAATGCCAAGATGTGAACCAATCAGTCTGTTTGCCGTATAAGCATATAAATACTGCGGTGACATTCGTGCGTAATGTTGCATGATGGCACTGCTACAAGACGTTGTGGATGGAAGAGTTGCAAGAATTAGGAGGGAGCAAGCGTTCAGGGAACGCAAAGATTTCCTGGCCCATGATGAT
>OMLI01014752.1:8175-32614 GCA_900302605.1 Rondeletia loricata
CTACAGCTGATGGACTATGATGGCAATTTAATTTCAGCCGTGTGAGCTTCTGTAAGTAAACACATTTCATCTACAAAGTGCACACGGCTGAAATTAAATTGCCATCATAGTCCATCAGCTGTAGCACATCCGTTTTTGAAAAATAATTTATGAATTAAAATTTTCTGAAATGGTCTTGCGAAATATTTGTACATTCCAAAAATCTTCTATCCAGAGACATAACCTACATTTCTAATCTCACAGCATTCCATACCCACTTTCCATGAGATCTCTGGGTGAGACTGAACCAAGCTGAAATGGCAGAGCAGGAAACCACATGAAGTCTAACCAATATGGACAGAAGCTGGCTGGTTTCCGGGTACTGTGTGTACTCTGCTGCTCTACAGGAGGCAGGGAAGCTGCAGTCACACTGAGGGTGGCTTACAGGGCTGTGTCACTGAGGCTGACAGAGTCTCAGGTGGCTGGCCAAGTGGGGCCCTTGCTCCAGACAGGGCTGGACTGTAGAGGTAGGTTGGACAGTAGGGCGGAGGAATTGCTGACGAGCAGGGCAGGCGCCATGACGGATGACCTCATTAATCTGGGTAGTGAGAAGTCCGGATACCTCATTCCTAAGAGCTGCAGCACTTCCTGGCCCCAGGCCCTTGTTCCTCCTTTTTCGCTTTCGTCCTCTTTCTCTTCCCTGTGCCTGTTTTTAAATTGCTGCTCTTTCATTGCCCACTACTGCTATGTATTAGCAAACATAGTATTTCCATACTTACAGACATAGCTACAATTCCCTGTCAGTGGGTTCCAGACTGATTTACAGATTATTCTCTCAAGCGCTGCCAACCTGATGGCATGTAATGTTGAGTTTTCACCATCCATGCCCTCATAGTTAGTCATTCACCATACATGCTCCTACTATCCATTGTTACTTATGTCTCACTCCTGCTGGAAGCAAAGCTTGACACTGGAAACAATAGAGGGAAACTAAGCCTCTCTCTCTCTCTCTCTCGCTCTCTCTCTCAAATGAAATGGCACCTAGTTCAGACACATTTAATGTCCGAATTACGAAATCAACCTTCAAGTGGCGGTTCCCTAAACCAGGATTTCATATTGATGAGCAAGCACAAGGCCACATGATCATTCAAGCCGAATGGGTGGAGGAATGTGCAAAACAATCTGAAGAAGCGACAGATCTGGCAACTGACCCATACTGAAGATCTAGACATAAATCAGTTGCACTTAATAACACTGTAGCCATGTGTTTTGTGTAACTCCTTGCCATCTGAGGCCCATCTGTGCATTACTAAAATTGCAGAATGGTGCTTTTGATCTTTATATAGCACATCCTGCGTCCAACCAGGACCAATTGAGAAGCTGACAAAACCTGCAAAGCTACCGATATGTTGTTTGGGTGCGAAGCACAGAAACAAATAAAAGCACTAAAAATAAACGTGTTCTATTGCAGAGTAGACATTAATACCAGGTGACTACACCAACTGTGGAAGCTGATTTGGATGCAGAGTTATCTCTGTGATATAGCCAAGGGTGTAGTCAGTGTGTCTATTTCTCTCTTGTTTTGCAATGTGTCACTTCTTCTCAGGCCTGCTCTGGCTCTCTGGTGACTAACAGAACAGGGTGACTCTAACACATGGCTTCAACATGCATCGCAACAAGAATGAAATTTCAGCTCAGGTTCACTAGAAAAGAAAAGAATGTTTTTCTCTAGTCCCTCTCCAGTCCAGGCCTAAAGCCTGGAACTGCACCCCTCTTACAGGGGAGGATTTACTCCACAAAATGTAGCCGCAGGCCAGAGAGGGAACTGCTACCGAGCACCATGAGTAAAGCTGCAGCCATCTGAATTGACCCTAGTGACATGTGACAGGCTGTCACACCAAACTATCCCTTATGACATTCAAAAACACACACAGAGACAGCAGAAATATCCACCGCAGCTGACCCTGAGATCAAGTGTCATGGCTGGCTAAGGGGCAGGGTTGGTGGATGGGTGGGGATGCTATGACTTGCAAGGTGGGTGATTTAGGGTGGGCATGGCTGACAGGCCCAGTCAAGAAGGGTGGGGAAGCTCATGCCCTTCCCCATGTTTTTTCCACAGACCTTCGGCTCAGTCTGTCAGCACACAGTGGGATTTTACAATGCAGAGTTAACCTTTTGGTCTCAGTGGTTTCAGTTTGAGAGTGACAGATGTGTACCGGGTCCATTGCCAAGCTCTCCTACTGTCATAACAGTGTTTACTAAATGACAGGATCAAGTGCCAGATATATGAATAGCGCATGAAGGTATAAATGGCTTTCCAACAGTGGGCTGTGTGCATGCGGTGTATTTATAGAACTCAATTGCAAATGTACTGCTGGATGAAACTGTAGACCAATATGAAAAACATCCTGCTCCATATCTCAAGGCGGTGGTCTGTATTCTGACAAAAGCTAATGTGACTACATCTCTCAAAGGCTGTACAGATCAAACCAGGTTTTATACAACTGGATGTGTCCATTTATCTCCTTGCAAGAAATGAACAACACCAGAAGCAATATCTGTATTTGCCATCTTACTGCTCGCACCCCTTCCCACCTTTCTCCACAAAGCCTTTCAAGCTAATGCAGGGCCTAGAAATTGTGCCAGGTTACTTTATCAGCAAAGGAGACAGCCTATCACTGTGCAGCAATATCCTCCTCAGGGAATCAATATGAAGGAGAGGTGAGATGGGCGAACAGTACACTGATATCAGGATACGTAATTACTTTAATCTCAACAAATGATGTTAGCCAGCCACTTATGCTCCGCTGAGCTGAAAGTTTATTCCTTTTTCTATATTGGTGAAACATTATTACATGAGTGGCTAATTCAACACTTGAATTATTTAGTGTTTCTGCTCAGGTGAATTATTTACTGTGTTTCCCACTGGAGCTGCTGTGCACGTACAGGGAGCTCCATATGGCCGAGTCCGCTGGCTATGGTGTCTCTTTTCTCAGTAGTGTAAATGGGCTCAGTCCACAACACTAGAAATAGATGGTGCATAGGCCTGTCTTCACTTTGATGGAAAAACAAGGCTCACTCAGTAAATCTGTATCTTGTCTGAGTCCAGGCCTGTGTTTGTGTCTCTAATCTTGAGGAAGCAGCCGACTCGGCGTGGGCTGTATAAACTCCTCACTCTTTAAGACAACTAGATATGGTTTAATACAATAACAAGCGACTTGTGTGCATACTGTGTGGCCACTTTAGTTAGATGGACATGAAACGGCCGTCACCCCTTTGGGATAAAGCAGTTGATAAGCAGTTAGTTTTAGGCTGGGACTCCAGCTGTCGGACCATAGACCTGAAACCTATCTGTTTCCCATAGAGAGTTATCTCAGTATCTCCAGCAGTGCCCAGCCAGCCCCACCTAGGAAGCTCACCACCTAGGATAGAGTGGGGAAGCCAACAGCCCCTGATACCTACTGTACGCCTACACACCGGGGCATGGAGAGCATGTGCATGAGATGCAGACAGTGTGGACAAAATGCTCAGGGCCAGTAAGAGCTGAGTGGAGTTGATGAAATTCAACATGAGTGTGATACTCACAAGGACTTGACCTCATCTCAGAGGGCAACAGGGAACTCTGTTAGATGTTAAAAACCGACGGCAACGGTTTTCATATGTTGCCAAATAATGATAAGAAAAATGTGTCTGTAGTTACAGGTCTACCTTTGAAATGAATTGGTATGTCTATGGCAGTAAATATGATATAACATGATGTTAGTAGCCACTTCTTTATCCTGCATAATAGACTAATGGGGATGAGAAGCAGCCAGAATTCTGAAGCCAAGATCCAGACTGAATATTACAAATAGTGAAATGAATGTAATGAATGTAATATGTTTCAAAATGTTTTTCAAAAACCCAAAGGCTTGTCTCATAATTTCCAATTTGACAGAAAAAGACATTATCTGTACATGTGAGATAAATCTGAAAGCCTTGCCAACTCAAGCATGGAAATATTTTTATATTTCCATAATGCATTTCTAAATTAGACCAGGGTTGTCAAACCAGCCAAACATGATGAATGGTGTAAATGTGGAAGATCTCTATCTGCACTACTCGCCATGATCAGAAGATCAATAACATTAGCATTTGACTTTCTGACAAGGTTGTAGTGTGTGTTTGATCCCTTGACCTCCCCTCGTTGGACACCGTATCTCAGATGTATGGCTTAATAAGCGAAGCTGCTTTAGACAACAAAGGGAAGTAAGCCATCTTTCTTCCAAATCCCAGTATTCCCAGATGCGTCCCGAAACTACAAACAAGCACCTTATTGTCTGTGGGAAGTCAGACATTCTCCTGTTAAGTGAGTAAGAGGAGACTCTCAGCAACAGCGTGCCCTAACAACATGTGATCCCCATCTAAATAGTTTCCAGCATGATATCAGCCTGAATCAAGCCTACAAAAGGCTGCATTGTACGCCCTGCGTCGGGCTGATGTGCATTGGGCTGAACGACGGTCATTGTGCAGCTACTGATCATAGTCAAAAAAGCAAGAGCAGGCTGAGGGTTTCATTCCTTCATCAATTGAAATGGTGGACTAAGCAAATTCTCTGTTGAGATAATTACTCTCGGCGAGGCACAAGACCACTTAACCCCATGATGGTGTAGCGGAGACATTGTATTGGAGATGCTTAATGTATGACAGCTATATCCAAAGTATGTTGTTATGAAGTCCTAAAAACAGAGAAGCGATAGCGCCACAGGCTGCCGGCATCATGTTACTCACTAGACTGTTTAAGTTTATCCTTGTGATCTAATCAATCAACAGGATTAAAAATACTTCACAAAGGAAAGCCATCAGCTCTGTCATCTCACATCCTCTCTGGGAGACCACCAGCATGGAGAGGTCAGATTACTGCTTATTTTACAGAGGAGGGCTGGAAGGAAGGAAGGAAGTGGAGAGCAGAGGAGCTGGAGACGTACAAATGAAGGCAGGAAACACACTGCTGTCCGGGAGTATTCTCCGTGTCCGGTCCACACGAGCACGGAAACAACATACACTCGCTCACGTGCGCACGGACGCATCCACACTGCACATGTAAACATACACATCCCATCCCCGGCCATGATGATGCATGCATCGCAGTCAGATACTATGCAGAAAATCACAGGCCTACTTTGATTCAGGCCTGCCGCCCACTCTGGCACAGCAAAGAGTGGCCAGAGAGTGAGATCTCAATGTAGTGTGACATCAAAGCTGACGTTTCTATTTAAGAGAGCAGACGAAGCGTGGCCTGTAGCACTGGGACAAAGGGAATTCAGGCAGAGGAGAGAATGGAAGTTGTCCAAATCAGTCTGTCCATAATGCAGAGCAGTCCAAAGTAAAAATCCACAAACATCTTTGGCGCTCAAAAGGGTTTCAGAGGGTGATTAGATATTCGAATTGTTCTGTTCTGATGCAATTTAATTATATGATATCTGAACAGTGATTTTTAAATAACTTACTTATTAAAAGGCATATTAACACACACCATGATGACGTAAGACTTTTGAAGCGAACGCCTGTTTGTTACATTTAAAATAATAAATGTCCAATTGCCTTATTTTGCCTGTGGCCCAGCACCCATGTTAGCTTTCAGCTGTTGGCCCTCCATGTCAAAAAATCCCTGCTAAATCTTGCTAATCTTTGAAAAAAGACAATGAGGTCAACCTGTATCAATCAGACAGGAGGAGCACAGATATCAAGGATGTGTGATAAAAACCCATGTGTGATAAAACACATCCTATATCCATACACATACATGCCACGAGAGAAAATCGTGTAAAATCACTTCCAGCTATGGAAAGCTTCATTAAACAACATTCACAAGTCATTAATAGCCTACATTAATCAACCTATTTAAATGTTCAAAAAATCGAATTCACACATTTAAAAATGTAACTAGTTCGTAATTCATTCTGTTCTACAGGGAATCGCCCCCTATGTGTAATTTGATTCAAAGTCTCTGTAATCCTTTCATACAGACTAAGGTCTAATTAAGATTTATATCCTTTCCATCTTTCATACATTTTAGCGAGGCACACATTACTCTGCTCCACAGAAGCAGCTTCAAGGCAACACTTGCTGAAATTACTAAAAAGCCTCTGATGGTTGTAACCTCTGCATGCAATTGCAGAGAATGGGGAAAATGTCTCCTTGAAAGACTCGTAGACACATGACAGCCAGAGTACAGACTGTTGATTGACTGCATTGATTTTCACCAGGGCAGGCTGTGAGTATATGTGTGTGTGCACACGTTTGGGTGGGTAGGTATGTGTGTGTATGTGTGTGTATGTGTGCACAGTCTGAGTTAACAGTCAAGTGAAGGAGGGTGAATATCAGCCGAGCTCTCAACGACACAGGACTTCTGTACCACCAGCCTTCATCTGCACCACATCACATTCACTGTCACAGATAAGCTCAATTCTCTTGAGTCTTAAAGGCACAGAGGCAGGGTTTCTCTTGCTGCGGTTGACTTATGGAAGGTGGAGTGCTGCAGTCTATGGTTTGACAGATAGGCAAGTGCTTACTCACACCTAGAGTATGTGCTCTGGTTCCCACCACCTCTCAGACTCCTTGTGTACACATTCCCACATACATCAACTACAACATACCCTCTGCCCAAACCAGTGGATGTGTGAAAAAAGTCACAAAATTAACTATTCACACCGAGTGCTGCTGATATGATCTCTAACATTTCCAACCCATAGGATAAATCTCTGGGTCTAGAGCGGGGTTTCTCAGTCGCTGGGTTGGGACACAGAAGTGGGTCACAAGACATTTTGACAGGGTTGTGAACAACTTTGATAGTGGACTAATGACTCAAAACAAATTTGGGTCCTGGTGAAAAAACAATTGAAAATCACTCATCAAGGCGGTGCCTTGCCTTGACTGGTGTTCAAAGACAGTTCTTAGCACAACCTTTGGGAAAATAAAGGACATTATGAGATACATGTGTAACGCTGTATGTGTATAAGTGGCTTGAATAATACTTAATCCAAAACATCTGCGTAGGATGCATAGTCTCATACTCTATATACTGCAAGAAATGTCCATCTTAACAATAATAACATGTCATATTCTGTCTTTAAATATAAATTTTCTTAAAACAAGAGACAATTCAGACAATGGGATGATATAATTCAATTGGTTTCCAATGCAATTTCACTTGTTTCAGGAATTCCCTAGAAACAAATGCCAATATCTTTAATCTAACCCTAACCTACTGCCAAAGTGCTATCAACATGAAGAGGATACAATAGACATGACATATTGTGTTAACCTTTGTATTTCAAATCATTCAGGATGTCATTTGCACAGCACACACACAAAAAAAGAGTAGAGAGAACTCCGGTACAAAAAAGGATCACCCCTGTTCAGTGATCAAAGTAAGTGGAGTTTTTCAATTCTCTGCATCCCTGACACTCACCCACTCCCATGTTTCATTCAACAGAACTGTTTAAGACATGTTCATCCTCTGTATTTACTGGGTAATAATACGTACATTCTGCTCTGATAAAGGTTACACTGAGGAAGTGAGTGTGACCCAGGGGAGCACTCTGAGGCGAGGCCGGGCCGGGGGTCAGGGAGACAGAGAGCGAGAGGGGGAGAGAGAGGAAGAATGAAGCCATGCACAGCCAGCTGGGCTCAGAGATCTGTGGAAAACTCCCGACAAAGGCACAGGAAGGCCTGGAAAACTAGGAAGGCTGGAGCAGGGCCCGTGGGACATTCACAGGCCCAATGTGGGGGAGGCCTCTTCACTCTCCTGATTTAACTAAAGAAAACACACGGACTCTGCGTCTATGGAAATGAAGTCAGTGTTTTTCCCCCAGGTCACAGTGCGCAGACATAGGGACACTTCCTCACTCTGTACATGGTTTGACAAACTAAATAAATACTATCTTGTTAAGGATTAACTACATATGATCAGGATGGTGGTGAAGAGTCAGTACGTCTAATTCAGAGCAGGATAAGTAAAGTGAAACTGAATGTGAGTTCTGTCCCCAGAGTGGGAGTACAAACCCTGCTGACAGGCTCAAGGAATTAATTGCGTTCAGTATTGCTGGGCGTGATCAACTGGGTAGCATAAATGAGAGGCTTTACATCATTTTCCCTGGCACAGGTACAAGCTCTGACAACTGGCAAATACAGTAGAAGGGAAAGTTGGCATGGGTGTGAAGAGAAGTAGAGGCAGCAGAAAAGGACAGGAGGGTTGACTCTGAAGAAGAGAATTACAGGATCAGGCACTCGTTCAAATATGCCAAAGGCTTGGAGGCACTTCAATCCTTCTGACTGCCAAACATTCAACACTATCCAACAGATTAACTGAAATCTATTTGTACAACTTAATTTTAAAATATCACGTAAAGACGCACCAAGGCACACTATGGTGACCCTTCAACGCTGGTATTTCAACGCTCCAGTCGAATGGCTCAGTCTCAGTCGAATGTAAAGTGCACTCACACCGACTAGCGCGCCCACCTCTTCCGACAAAGCCAGTAAAGGACAAGCCACAGAGCCACAGAGGAGTCCAAAGCACACCCTCATTTCTGGGAAATGCTGTTGGAGTGAGTTTGGCCCATGACATGTGATGTTGCTGGGACTGTTGAGACTGTCCAGATATAACTGTGTGTGTGCAATTCCATTCAGGGAACAGTCAACTTGAGTTTAGCAGTCCGGTACACAATGAGGATTCAGAGCCCCTGGGTATGACGGCCGACTGTGCCAAAGATAGCGGGGGGAGGAGGAGTGGGGGAAAGATATCCTATTTATTTATTTATGTTGTATTGTATTGTATTGAACACTGCACTCTCATCCCCACTGTAACAGCGCTGTGATACTGTATCAGTCAGGGTGTTCCTACACTTGGTCCTTTGGCCTGACAGTGATCTGAGGAAGAGTAAACAGTCACTACACAGTGCATTCATCAGAGCAGCAGAGGTCGGTGCTGCATGCATTAAACGACAGCCTCCACTATGGGATAACAGGCCTTAGTTGTGCGAGTCTGATAACATGACATTTGTAGTTTACATGAAAATTGTCAAGTGAAAAAAAACAACCAGAAAATATACTGGATGTCTTTTAGGCTACATTTAGTTCTGGTCTGTCTAGTCATTCAGGAAACCACAGAGTTAAAAAACAAAAAAACAACTGATACAATCCCTTTTTGTCGTCCGCAAAAAAGTAAAGTACTGTTATGACAAGGTGACTGCATCGCTTTTCTCAAGGTGGCCATCAAGTCGTATTTTTGTGAGGCACGATATGATATGGATGGCGGGCATGAAATTCTGAGGTGTGGTGTGAGCTTTGAAAACAAACTCTCTGTCATGAGATTTTACCCAGGTGTGGGACTGCACGCAAGCAAAAAACACGACATAATTCTGTCCCATGGCACCATTTGGAAAGAAAGATTTTATTGGGTTATCCGTGGACACGCCCTCCGAGAGCGCTACAAACTCAGAGAGGAAGATCAAAGTTCAAGGAGCCGTTGCTGCTTCTCCAAGCGCCGGTGTTCCGGGAAAACACACAGCATTCCCGCAGCCTTGAAAATTAGGTTAACCAGTCTCAGACACCATCTCAGAGAGAATACAAACTATGGGACCACAAAACACCCTGTAACTACCAACCTTATATTAGATGTTTTCATCTCTGCTACAGCCTAGGATCAGCTTAAACCAAATAACTGCGAAAACAATTCATAATAATCCTTAGGTTCATGCTGATCACACCTACAGCCCTCCCAAGTCGTATCAAGAAACCTGTGCATCAAAGTCTCTAGTAAATTCCTGTGAATGCCGGTTCTTGTATGGCCGTCTGGCTCTTGACAGATGAGGTGCTGACTGACTGAGAGAGGGGCAGAGTGGTGTGCTGGCAGACTGAGGCCTTGGAGACCAGAGGTAGACCTGAAATAGCCCTACTGCTGCATTACAGCATTACATCACAACTGATTTTGCTGTCATGGCTGCCTCTGCTGCACCATTCTACCACCAAGATGTCATGGGACAGGAACAATTGATAGCACGACTGTGAGTCACACAACCAAGCCGTAAACAGAGGAAGCGCTCTGAGATTGTGCAATACGCAATGTATTTCCAGACAAACAGGCAGCCATGGGAAGATGATTTGGCCTAGCAACAAACACCATTTACTGTATAATTAAAACCAATACGCCACGCCATCCAACATGAGCCATGATGGTATTTTTGGGGGTTTGTTCTGGTGACCTGGCAGAATGTGTCTGCGTACATTCCTCATTACACATGCACTGCAGACACTGGAGATGTTTTTAATTTGTCCACAAATACAACATTAAATGTTTGACATGAACTTTTTTTGTTCTTACCAATGACAACCTATAGTCAAAACCCTAGACTGAAGCCACATCAAAGTCAAGCATGGTACTAGCTGAACGAGTATCAATGGGGCCTATAGATCAAAGGCTCTCTCACCATCAATCCTCTGTAAAACCATACCTGACATGCTTAAAGCATGTCAGCATCGTCTATTTGACTTCCACTGTGGGAACAGTTGTAACGGATCTACTTAGCAGGAAGCGCATGCTTATCGTCTCTAAAGTAGCAGAACAAGTCGGTTAACATGTTTTACTTCACCAGATACTGTTGCCGTGCCCCACATTTACAAAACCACACAGGCAGCAATCTTAGCCGTAGCAGATTTTCACACAAATCTGTCATTGGCTGTGATGACTGATATATTAGGGTTTGAGAGACGGGAGTATATAACACAAGACATTAAGCTCTTACAAACACCGGTGACTGTTTGAACACTTGAAATGCTTAAAGGAACTGGATGCAACCAGGATTATCAATGAAGTATCATGTTTATTGGATAACCCGAAGTTCACCATTCTTATTGGCCTGGATGGCATTTTGCTCTATGTGATTAGTGTAGTAAGGCACAATACAGTGTCTACTATATTTAGTCTACATCTATAATATTTTAGGGACGTGTAACATTTAAATGTATTACTCTCACTGGACACATTTTTGACTCGTCGCTGCAACAGCCTTAGGTGGTTTAGAGGAGCATGTGCTCTGCACACATGGAACTGTTCTCCCCAATGACGTTCATTTAGTTTGAACTCAAAGAGCTCTACAGAGACCGAAGGAAATGACCAACAATCACAGAGAGAACACCCACATTCCATCACAAGCAGATGGCAGATTTCAGCTGATTTATTCCAGGAAAGACAGAGCTGCTTTGTATTTCTAGTGAAGGCTGTGTCATCTCATCAACGGAGCATCAAATCTACAAAGAGAGCCCATTCTGGGTTAAGTAACTATGTCCTGCTTGTAGATACATCATCTTGAAGTGATTAAGCTACACATGACAAACATCAACATAGCGCTATCGCGTCTTGTCCTTGCTGCAAGGCCTTATTCTCAGAAAAAAAGATGTATGGAAAGAAACGTCTATTCAAAAATGGCAGGTGAAAGCAAGCCTGCCATAGGAGTGAAGGTCTGTAACATGACCACTGAGCGTTAAGGTCCACGCTCTGTAGCTCTTTTGAACCCAATGCCGTGAAGCAGTCGTACAGGACTGTGCACTCGGCCGGACTGACAGATAGACAGATACTGCGCCATGAGTCATGCACGCATGACCCCCTCAGCAGCCCCCGAAACACTCGCATACCACACAGTCAACACAAGCCAGCCTGGTTGGTCCACCTGCCTCACCAGAGCTACTCCCAGTTCCCTCTCAGACGCTCTCTCAGTATCACATACCCACATGCACGCACACACACATAAACATTCAAAACACACATACACACATTGGGAATATTCTCTCTCGGGTCCAGTTGGAGCAGACACAGAGGATGAGCGTGGCTGCCAGTATCACACATCGGGCCCCTGCTTTATCGGTGTGATTACATCACCCCCAGCCATGATCCCTCTCCCTGAGATAATGTTTCAGGAACACTGGGCACACAAATCAGGGCAGGCCATGTGCTCCTATGTTCCGTCTGCCAAAATAACTCAGCAGTTTCTAATACAGTATGTCTCTCGTTTCACTTCAGTCTGCCCAGGTATCGTAGGACATCGGAGCGCGTAACCTTTCTGATGTCAACAAGATGCAGTTAATGAATACGTGAGCTGTGATCCTAGAGCTGCCGATCCCTGATGAGTAACGTCTAGGCATGTAGGGTGGTTCGTGCAACTAATTTTGTGGAATTCGTGTCCTTTACGTCTGTCTGTCATGAGACATTTTGAGTCACTGGTGTTGCTGCCTCATAAAAGCCACAATTCAGAAGAAACCAAAGATCCCTTCCAGGTTCAGAAGGTCAAGTGCAGAGAGGCTGATATGAGAAGCACATGCTGTGTGCTGCTCTTTTCATATTCAAGTTTTTTAAATGAATTATGTGACCTTTTAATGTGTGACCCAACATGTCAGTGGAGAGAAGATGGCATTTAATATTATAAAACACATATTAGTAAAGACAAATTATATACATTTACTGTTAGTCCAGAGTCCACAATATTCTGAGAAACTCTGACCTGTAATGTGAAGTTGAGTAAGAATAAAAACCCGCAATGATGGTATGAGAGCACAACCCTGAACACTAGATACACACAAACTCATGATTGTCGCTGATGAAGATGATGGTGATGATGTTCATGAGGATGAGAAGGTGGAGGAAGAGGAGGAAGACAACTACCCCGTCAGGTCATGGTATGACTGTATGTGTAATGTGTTGTATGACTGTTGTGTTATTTGAATTAACATTGAAGCCAAAATTACAAGTAGGCCAAGCTATCTGAGATACTGTGATGGAGCTTGGATAATCTTGGTCTCAAATCGTTTAATTAAAACCATCAAGCCTTTGGCTTATAGAGACTCTAATGAAAGTTATCTCTCCTGAATTATCCGTATTAAAAGTTCATAAGTTCAAAAGTCATTTAGCCTGTTTTTTGGCACGAGAAATCACTTCTTGTGTGTGTGTGTGTATATAATACTTTATTAATGTGATTTCCCATCCTATTGCCCGTGGGCCTAGGTAGACCCAGTTAGACTACACGGCCACTTTAAATAGCCTACTTTTAATATGAAAAGTCCGCTCTGCAGGCAGCGCAGGTGGCATAGCACACTGGGACATAAACGATGCTCTGGCTGTCCATTCTGAGTCTGAAGGATCCCCATGCCGACGAACTGACAGTAATTCAATCGACTAGACGCCTATACGCTTATTTATCCTTCCTGGTCTCGACGGTGAGCGCCTCCTCCCGCTGCTGCCTTCCCCACACAGGCGACACACGAGACAGTCATCAAATAATAACTTACCCTTATGATAACCAGGTCAGGTGATTTCCAGCAATGAACAAAAAAATCCGATTTCACAGATTTCCCAGGCAGTAACGTTAGATGAGTGATTTGTCACATCATCCTGACAGAGGGGCAGAATAAATGTGCTTTCCCCGCAGATGTTTGGTGCCAAACCGGAGCTCTAGTAGCCTATTTAGTCTGACCGTCCAGGATGTGGCCTAAACGCTGCGGTCCGGTTCTCTTATTCCCACCTACGGACAGAGCATTCCCACACTCCTCCATGGATCAACCGGGGTAAGTTTTCCTCTGCCGGTTGTAGCCCAGCTCAGTTTGACGGAGAGTCAGCCCCGCCCTGGACTGGAGACGGTCGACAGGGAAAGCAGCCAATCGGTGTACGCTGGGAGGCGCTGCTTCACTCAGTTACCGGCGGTGACTAAGCGATATCCTCAGCCAGTGGTTCCCAAAGTGGGGTCCGGGGACCTCCAGGGACCTCTGACGGGGATCCAGGAGCCCCAGATAGCCAAATGAGGAATAGTTTTTTAAAAGTATTTCCAACACTGCAAAAAGGCTCAATGGCAGAATGTCTAAGGTTGTTTTCATCATGTTTTCACTCTCTCCACCTACAATATAGACAGTTATGCACTTACACACTGAATCATAAGTAACTCAGAAGGGGGATCCCTCAGATAAAATCTTATCATTTGGGGTTCTGGCCGAATGAGTAGGCCTATCTCTGTTTGGGTGTGACGTGAAATGAAAAATTTTAGGAGCCCCTGTCCTAAACTATAAGGTTGTAATAGAAGGATGGAGTCGGGATAGTGGCGTTTACCCAATTCTTTATTTGTGCAATAGAGTTTACCCACCTTTTTAGACTGACATATTTTGTTTGAGGTAAATTCAGTGTCAAACTGATGAGCATAAATTACTTTTTTTTGTTTCTATTAGTGGTTGTGAGGTTATAATGATCTGGAAGTCATATAGTTTACCCATATTTACCACTACATCATTGGATAGAGACATCATAACATCTTGGATTTGACAAGAAAATACTAATTTAACGCGTCGTTCCTTACGTCACCACTTTGGTTTAGTTTGATCCATGTCTGTTGTACCTGTTATCTAGTTAGACCTATTTGATTATTTTATAAGTATTCCGTACACGTGTTTCATGGCACATTTATTGAGCAATCAGCATGTGCCAACTTCATTACACATTTACAACATGGGGCATGGAAGCAGATTTCAAAATAAAAGTTTCTGAGACAAGCAATAAAATATTCCCTTTTTGTTTTTTTACATTCCTGCTTCACGAGAAATTAGAGTGGAGAAGGTACACTCACTTTTTGTTTTTAACATCTGAATCAAAATCTGGAGCATTCAAACACTTAAAGGGATAGTGCACCCATTTAAAAAATGTTGATATTATTTAACTTAGCCCCAAAGTAGTACGTAGGACTGTTGTGATTTTATCCTCGCCTCACTGTTCTAGCTGTACTCGCCTTCTTTAAAATAACCACCTAAATCCACTCAACTTGTTAAACAAACAAAGTTTTAGTTTGTTGGTATGTAGTATAAATTTTACATGCTGCAATGGCGTATGGAAAAGTTGACAGTTGTCCAAAACATTGTTCATCCACGGCAGATCTACTTCCCTGTGGCGTAGAATGCTGTCTGTGCTGCACCCGGTACTACGGTGGCTCGCAGGTGCGCGAGCGCGAGAGGAATGCAACTACGCTAGAGTCTTCTTTGGTTTGTATTGGTGGATACTTCCATCTCGCAATGTTCGTACGGATCCATACCAGAAAGAAAGAAAAAGAGTTATCGACTCTCAGACTGAAACGAAAGTTGGAAGCTGAAACGGCATAGTCATGATCATATGTGCATTTTCGTTTCCAACCACGACACTTGTAAATGTGCTGTTAAACCTTATTTGAGTGGATTTAGACGGTTATTTTAAAGAAGGCTAGCTGGGAGGACATTCTGCCCAATGGCAACATGCTAATTGTTAGTGCTGGTCCAATCCAGTACAGCTAGAACAGTGAGGTGAGGATACCATCACAACAGTCCTACATACTACTTTGGGGGTAAGTTAAATAATATCAATTTTTTAAAATTGGGTGCACTATCCCTTTAAATACATTTCATACTTGCTAGTTATTTATTTATTTATTTTTAAAAATTTGCCTACATGGATCCCCAATTCAGAAAACCAAGGCACTCTTGTCTGCTGGCACAACATTTTGTAATGCCTTTATTATCATGACTACATAATTAAAAACAAACAATCAACTCCTGTCAACCGGATCTGGTCTTCATCTGTGTCCTCATGTTTTCCTTCATTAGTTAAATAAACGTGTTTGTGGTGTAAATCAAACAAACACTCCCTGTATACCTGCTCAGGCCGCCTCCATGTGAACCCTGAAGGGATCATCTGAAATGAATGAGTCAGTCCCGAGAAGTCTTCAAAACAGGGGAGCAGAGGAGGAAATACAGTACATATGGATAATGCAAGTGGAATTCATCAGTTTTTTGTAATTCGGTCAGTGTTTTGTAGCCCACAAGAAAATGGCCAGATATATTAGTAAGAGGTACAAACACCTAAACTGGATTTATGTACAATTTCTCAACCAAATGTATTTGGCTTTGTCAGAAAAACCTCTGACTCATTTGAGCATACTACATTACTGTACATCACATACACTCAGGTAAGGTTGAAATGTGACCCCATCCTCATTTGCTCACCTTTTTTGGTATATTCCCACCAAATATGTTCATTCTGGTTTGACGGCAACAGCTAGGAATTTGTCAGACAGTGGTGGATATTTTTGTAAACGTACTGTTTCACATCAGCCATGAGAGTACCACGTAATCTCATGTTAAAGAGGTGTTTTTGGGGTGGTAAAATCTACAAATATGATTTTGCAGATTTCAATTTTTAAGAAATAACAGCCCCAAATCATATTTCACCAGGCTTTTAAAAAAATCTTATGAATAGCTCTATGAATAGAACTAGAATGTGTGATGGAGGTGTTAAAATTATGAATTACAGTATCGATTAATGAATAAGGGATGTATTATGTAGCCCCTCACATTTTTCTTTTCCATTTTTGGACAGTCACAAGACAAAACACAATGTTGCCACATGACAAACCGTCCACATGGTAGAGAAAGGAGAATGCCAATGATCACTAGTGCAACAGCTCATTAGGCCTGTGTTCACATTACAGTTTCAGTTAAAGTATATAGTCCTGCTTTGTTACTGAACCAATAAAGAAAACTATTGTCTATTAACTATTAAAGCCCTCAATCTTGCTTCAGATCAATGAGCACCCACATACAGCATATTACACCAGTGTCATATGAGCCTCAGGTGTGGGCCTTCTCATGTAATTGGTGGTTGGCAGAGGCTGAATCGCTCTCTACTTACTGTGTCTGCTGCTGTTTCAAGTGCTATGTGTTTGTTTATTTTGTCAACAGTTTGTCAAAAGCAATGGCAAAGCGTAATACTTTTTTTTTAAAAAGTGTTTCTGTAGACTGTATAAAATACCTATCTATTGTTACATAGGTGATTGATTCAAGTTGAGGATTTAGGTAAAAGATCATATCTGTCATCCCTCATATCTGCCTTTGTAACAAACTAAGAATACAGAATACAATATTTCATGACTGTAACTAGGCAAAAAATGATAAGATTAACACGAACACAATTTTGCTATTTTGATCATTATGACATTGCTAATGCATAGGAAAAGCGTGAGCGGTAAGGGTGTTGGCTCAGTGACAGCAGGGTCTGATTTGAATTTTGAGGTAGCCTCTGTCAGTATTATAGTCACAGATGCATGAGATTGAGGTTGAGTAAATCAGCCCCAGATGGTTGAAATGGTAAACAAAAAAATTCAGATTTGCATGTGTGGCATTCCATTATTTTCACATCATTGTAGCTGAGATTCCTCCCATACTTGCCCCATGGGATTTTCCAGTCATATCTTCATCATTACTCACACACAAACCTCATGGGCTCTTCCCACTGTGAAACCATTTCAGCAACTGTGTGCAAGACATTTCTACAGCAAGTATCTGTGAGACTGCACATCTTTACATTTCAAATGTATCATGTTAGCTCCAAAATCTTTCTCGATGGTAAGATTGTCAATGTTCTTCTGAGGATTTGATTAAATTTTCAGGTTAGATTTAAAGTCAGCTATTTCCATGCTGTAGACACCTACAGTACACATTACATAAAAAACCCCACACAATTTTAAGAGTTTGCTATTTCAAGAACACCTTGCTTTAGCTTTATACTTAAAAGGGGGGGATTTTCGTTGGAGAGAAATGTCTTGGAGCTTAAGTGCTGCTCTAAGGTGACAGGCAATACATGCTGCTGCTCAATCTAATGAAAAGACTATTACAGTACATTCCATCACGGTTTCGGTGAAAGCTCATATCCACCTGGGAATATTCAAGAGGAGAAAGATGGATGTTGGGAAGCAGGTTCCTGTACCTTGTCTGGGACCGGAAAAGTCTTTTAATGGCTGCTTTGTTCCACATCTCATGATACTCCCCCCTCACCACAGAATCTAGCAGCCAGTGTCTTTACATACATTAAAAATGAAGGAGACAGCTTTAATATGGTCCCATGTTTTGTGGTGACAGAGCAACCGATGATTCGTTGTTAGCTGTTTTTTCGCCATAAAACAAGGGAGCACAGAATGGCTGACTAGTTTTCTTTTCTTTGGTATTCTCCTTCAGGTTGTCAGCATTGAGCAAGGCCTCTTTGAGTGTACACTTTGTATTTCAGTTTTTTGTTGTTCTTTTCTTTTACTTTCTGTTCTTGGGCATGTGGGGGGTTTGTTCCTGCTGTAAAAAGCAGATCTGATACCAGCAGAGTAATGGAAATAGCAGGTTAACACAGTTTTTCAGTTAATGGTGGCTGTCTTGTATTGCCTAGCAGCCCATCCATGTTCAGCATCTTAGGAGGTTTGTTTGCCAGAGCTTGCACTGGGGGTCTGTAAAAGTTCATTAAGCCACCTCCAGCTTAAGTCAACATACTTTCATGACTAGTAACATGTTTCTGACTACAGGACAGATGAGTAGTGTCTAAAGCATGGCTTTGAAATATTGTAGCACCTCCTCTGTAGCAAGATGACTCAACACCACCGGCCTCTCTCCTCCCACAACGGAGATCTGTAGCGAGGAACATGGCATTCCCTTGTCCTTTTTTTTTTTAGCAATCCCTGCATGAACAATTCATTTTATCAATTTAAATGTGAGGGTATTCTTAATTTACTCAATGGAATATTTCACTCTGGAACAACACAAATATACTACAAACAGCAGGCAGGTCCTACAACTGCTCATGTAGTTGTGTTATAGGCATCATTCATACTAGGAAAGGCTACAGCTTCCTCTCAGGTCGAGTCTCCTCTCCGTCTTGTACCCATGGGTCGTGTCCCTGCCAGCATGATAGATGGCCACACTACATATTGAGCTGATTCAGAGACATGCTCCTAAATTAGGCAAAAGATAGTATTTCTACCAGAGGAATGAGTTTATCGGACTTCGTCAACTCTGTTACATATGTACAGCCATGAAACACATGTAAGGACCATTCAGAGGCCTACAGGGAGCCCCTGATTGATATACCATGAAGTCGCAGTAATTAATGGTGAACTCTCCCTCGGGATTGAGGAGAGGGAAAGAGCAGGGGTGAAGCTAGGGCAAAGACAACAATTAGGAAGCAACGCCAGACCTGTAAGAGCACTCAAGGTCCCCTGAAGCCCCATCAATCAGACACAGATAAAAGGGTTGAGTGCAAGGGTAATGTTTAACCAAAAGAACATTGTCAGACAGTCCATAAACGGTTTCCTCTTTCGTCAACCAACCAGAGAAGTGGAGGAGAGACCATCATTTCTGGACTAAGAGCAGAGAGGTTATTGCTCATACATGGACGACGTGGTTTACCCCACCAAAGAAATCCTCAAAAGAGGCATTCATTGAGTTGTTTCTCTGCTTTCTATTGATTTGGCTGTTACTAGAAATACCAGTCTATCAGTGATGGCATCTCAGAGCCTGTAGTCAGGATTGCTGTTCTTCTACCAATCTGAATGAAACAAATTTTAACCCAAGATCAAATTTTTGTCAAAATAAATGTATTGCACATTTAAGGTGGGTTTGCTGTTAGTATTGATAACAAAATTAATGAATAGTGGAGCTGAAGTCACCCAGATTTAAGAAACAGCACATGTTGGCATAAAAAATGACCTGCAGGTTTTCTTTCGATCAAACACCACAGACATGTTACTGGCAAAAGGCAAACTACTGCTGCAAACTGCTACAGCAGAGGGAGGCTGTAAAAGAAGTCAAAGAGAAGAGAAAAGCTTTGGCTGGAGTCACACAGTGTGTGCTTGTTGAACAGATGTCTACCCCCTTGTTTTTGTGATAAGACCAGTAACAGGCTGCAGACAGCCCTGCCTCCCTCCCTCCCTGACTCAATGGTTGTTTCCTAGGAGAGCTACAGGTGTGAGTTGAGACAAGGATACGGTTATCAGAGAAGGCCAAGAAAGGTCAGGGGCTGGATATTTCAGTGCTGGCTCAATCAATAAACCAAACAGCTGAAAACCACAACCTTTTGACAAAAAGAGCCCTCAATCTGTCACTGACTCTCTCATTTATGCTTTGATAATTCCCCCCAAGAAATCTACCATCTGTGTGTTTCATTTAGTTACTTGGTTAGATGTTTAAAAACCAGATTCTGCAGTGACAGTGAATAGATTGGACAGCTGTTTCTCCTCAAGTGTGTCTCTGTTGAATAGGTGGAGACGGCACTCTCTGAACTCGACCCCTACTACAATGGCATCAACTGCCATCATTTTCTATAGTGCAAGCAATGCAAGCAGAACAGAACCATATAAGTGGTGTAGACAAACGCAAGGAAACCTCTTAATTCCACAATGGTGAATACACGCACACAAGTGAGGCATTCCCCAATGATTCTGTTAGAAACTCTGGGCATGAGGTGCCAGACGTGCAAAAAGAAAAAGCTGTTTCTGTCTCTGTTGGGCAGGTGGAGACAGCGGTGTGTGTGAACTGGATCCCAGTGGATATGGAGTAATCCTGCTCCCCCCTCCCAGTGAGAACCCAGCCACCTGCAGCGCACACTACACCTTTGCAGCAAACAAGGAAAGAGTCACATGAAACATTCATGGTCATCAATTAATAATTCATCCCATCAAACAGCGAGGATGCAGATGACGACCTGGCTCTGCCACTCATAGGCTTGGCAAGCAAGAAACCTCTGTAGTCAAATGTTTGTATGATAAAAGCCGATAAAGGTCTTTTAAAATGTTGTTAACAATATAGGGTTCAACCGATATGGGTTTTTGAAAGCCGATGCAGGTATTTTTGTATTTAAGGTGCCGATAGCTGTTCATCAAGGATTCAGTGTTTCCCTCACAATTTTATTCTCGTCAGGGTGGAAAAGCCTCTGAAACACCATTTAGACCATCATGTGACACTAAAACTCTCCACATTATAATTAAATGTGAGACTTATTAATAATAAAATCTCATCAAAAACAATGACTGGGTTTTGGATGATCACATGTAAGCAACACAAATGAAAACATAGTAGGCTATACACATAACACATACGCAACATCAGTCCATCAATGTTTCACAAGACAATACAAAGAAAAAACACTACCACCCATACCCGCCTCAAGTGGTTATCTCAGCTCATTACATTCAATCAGGACTGTCAAGAGTGCCTGTACTTTTTTAGAATAAAAGTTATGACACATTGCCTCTGCTTAAAGAATATAGTTTTCCAAGTTTATTTACCACAATGAATATATGGGATGTGGATTTATCTCCTTTCTTTAGTCATGATTCTCATATGAAAAGAGATATAATGTAAACGTCTCTCAGTCTTCTCTGATTTATTCCTTTGTGATGAGTGGTTGTTTTGTGGGCCTAAATGATTGAGGGTCTGGATGCCAGTGAAACATAGCACTGCGGTTTGTGATTAAAAATAAATTAATAAATTAGGCACACATTCCCATCACAGTCATCCTGTGCTGTTTTGTAGCATGTGAGAGGGGAGCCCGCCTTAAAGGCCCAATACGCAATTGCAGTACAACGCCCCCTGTTGAAACACTATCACCCCATTACTGGCTTTGTGTATAAATATTTATGTAGCACTTGCAGATTTAAGACATTCATTCCACACTGAAATTTAGGACTGACAGTACGTAACAGATAAATATGAGTTTTAAATATCAGTGGAGGCTGTGAAAGGTTTGTCACATTTGTAATATTTGTAAACACTGAAGTAAAACATCAAGTCAAAATGAAAGAAAATACAACATTGTCAAATAAATTCCTGGTATTATCTTTACAGTGATAATTCAATCAAGGAAATGTAATTGTCTAAAACACAAAACTGTCAGCCTCTAACATTACTTAACTCCTGGATAGTCACTACTGCACTGGTGGTACTGGCATTCAGACTTCTCCCACTCCTTTTATTAATAATTGCAAATATGCCATTTTACTTCTTGAAAAACATCATAAACAACAGAAAAAAAAAAAGATATTATTTTGGTCGATCTGCTTTAGTTATGTGTCTGACGTCGTATTTTCATACACCCAGAAGTAAACCAAAGATAGCAGTGGCAATAATACTGATTGCGGATACAGCTGCTGTAGTGGAACTACATGTATGAGGACATACTGTAAGTAGAGACACCTGAAATGTTAGCGCAAAGTGAAATATTGCTCTAACATGTACATAGGTAAATCATTACTTGTAATGTGACGGAGTCGTAACACAACCTTTATCAAAAATCAATATCAGACAAAGTTACTTCCTTCCTAAAGAGTACAGTACATATAGCAGATCAAACAGTATTCTTCATAGGACTCTGAGTCATGGTGTAATAGGATATTTACAGTCTGTGTGCTGCGGATGCATTCTGCTCATCCATCTGCACACCACAGATGAGTCTTTGGCGTCCCTGCTCACAGGCACTATCGCTGCCGTGCTTGCTAGTGTTGAAAGTAATCCAGAATGCATTGGTACAGCCAAACTGTGGCTGCTAAGATTATCAGTGGCAGCGACAATGAAAGCACTCTGCCTGGCCAAGACCTCACCATCACTGCTGACAGACAGTGGAAACACAGTCAAAGCAAACAATGGCCTTCGCCAGTCCACCAGGCATGACAAAGTCAACAGACCAGCCTCTACGGCCAGAAATGCTCAGCAGACTTGTGTGTCTGGCTCCTATCCTGGCTCAGTAAGTCAGTCCAGGGCTCGTCGTCCATAATTACTGGGGCATCTGATTTTTTCATCATTTTGTCATTTGATAAGAGATACAGATAGCTGCTGATAGCTGATAACTGGGAATGTTACTGCAGTATATCAACTTACCCTCGAGCCAATGACATGTGTGCCCTTCACCTATTTCTGCAATGTCACACATAAGACTGCCACTTCACAAGCATGCTGCTCTTTCTGGCACCCCTCCAGAGATTTGACTGACCGAGGGAGAGAGGCCTCTGTGGGGGCAGACATTTTTAGTAACACTGCTATCAGTTCAATGTTTCCTGCTTTTCTTCCGTATAGGAGATAGAACTACAGCAAATGAACAAAAGACAAAATATGAAAGGTGTACGCTGGCAGAAAAGAAATAGTTTTAAAAATATACCATAAACATAGCGATACAGTCGTGCTATTTCCAATCTCAATCAGCCACAAATTTGATGACCTCAGACTTGACTTGTGAAATGAGAGGAAAAAATGACTTGGACTTGAATTTCTGTGACATATGACTTGACATTGTCTACATATACATGTATGCAAATGATCTGAGCTTAATGTGATGATGGGAATTCTGCACTTAAGACATGGGTCATGTAAACACCTTAATCTAGTTATTATACTTTGATTAGGGTAATATTTGTGTTAAAACAGCAAATAAGACATGAGGAGTACTTTGATGTCAGTCACAATATTCTCTGAACAGTCTACAGTCTGTCCCCTTGTACTGAATGTGAGATCCTGTTGTCCCTATACAGTGTGTGCCAGCATGTATTTATATCACTATGTGATTTGTTAGTATGTCCTTGCATCAATGTCATCACAATAAATTCCTGTACATTTATCAGCCAATAAAGTGATCGTGGTTATTAGAGTTATTTGGTCATGTAAAAAGCATACTCTCTGATGGGCAAACCTCTTGAACTTTTTTATGAACACTTTAATTCACAAATATGTGTCTGTTTTTGTAAATGATGTTACATTTATTTATATGATGGTTTACAGAACACAAGTAACAAATCATTTATTTGTGGATGAGAGATATATTTATATTTCTGTTTCTTTGCATTAAACAATTAAGTCTTTCTCGCAAAAAAATATAAAACATATTTTCTACTTTTGTGATACAGACTGGCCTTCCTCATATCCACATCGATGTCCAAAAATTACAATGCAACCGGACCAATCAGGGACTGCGTTCTAACTGCTGTTCTGTCCCCCAGTGGAACGCAGCCCCTGATTGGTTCCCGTAGTTCATGACGTGAAATACAGGCCGCCGCTGGCAAAACAGTAATAATGGCATCTCCCGAAGCAACGAGCGGTAACATTAATGTTAGTAGAATAAACACAGCCATAAGTGCAGTTATAGCAGAAATAGACTCAATAATTAATTAAACAAGAACAAGAGTATGCACTAGTGGACTTTTCTGCCGTTCTTCCGACTGGATTTGGCAAAAGTTTGATTTATCAACTTGCTCCATTGGTGATGAAGAAGGTGTTTCCCAGCACGAATCTGGCTAGTGTATCGCGAAAACCTCATGGGGATTGTTGTCGATGAGCAGTGGTGTATAAAGTACCCAAAAGCCATATTTGAGTAAAAGTAAATATACCTTACTGGAAATGACTCTGGTAAAAGTTAAAGTCACCTATTAGAATACTACTTGAGTAAAAGTCTTAAAAGTATCTGATATTTACTGTACTTAAGTATCAAAAGTATTTTTCTGATATTAAATGTACTTAAGTATTGAAAGTAAAAGTAAATGCTGTTAATAAAAAAGCAAGCGGTCAGATGAATCAGCATTCAAAAAAGGAACGATCCTTTATCCATATCAAAGCATTG
>OMLI01014799.1:0-25794 GCA_900302605.1 Rondeletia loricata
GATGGCTGAGATGGAGTAGTGCAGGTGTTGAAACTCAGTAGTTGCAGAATGGAATATTTCAACAACATGCCGGACACTGAGGGAGTTAGCCGGGTGCTAGTTGTTGGGTTAGATCCACGGAACTGGAGAGCTAGCCAGATGATCCATAGCATCGTATAAGGAGATTAAACTTGGAGAAGTATCTCGATGGATGTTGAGGAGGAATCAGGAGGAGATTTTGGACGGATGTTGCATGGTATAGTCCGGATTGCTAGCGTTGGATATCCAGCAATCGGCTGGTGTTGGAGGCAAAGGCAGCAGGTAGGTGATGACAGCCGTCAAAACAGTAAAATCCGTGTAAAAAGCCCAGTAGTTAAAACTTAAAAAACATGTAGAAACAGTCTAAAAGTTATTAATGTGGCTTTGGGCATATAAAATCACAAATAAGACGTCAAATCAGACGGAGAAGCGGCGAACAAACAAACGCCAGCGTCCTCTCCTCTGCTAAGATGACATGCGATACAATCACAACAGTCCTACGTACTACTTTGGGGCTAAGTTCAATAATATCAATTTTTTAAATGGGTGCACTATCCCTTTAAAGTTTCAACCCATAGAGAGCAGTGCAGCAGCAACGAATAAATCAATACTAAAATCACATGGGGTACCATGTGATTTTAGTATTGATTTATTCGGAGAGCACTATAAAGTTGCCTGTGGTTAAATGGTTAGCACTGTCAATCATATCACAATACTTCTCCCTTTAGTTATTTCCTCCTCAGCAAAACTACAGCAGGAGTTTGATTCAGTAGGTAAAGCATCAGCTTCTTATGTTAAAGATTGTGGGTTCAAATCCAGGCTTGTCTTTTCCGAAGTCATAAACTGCTAAGAACAAGGGTAATATTTTCCAATAGAAGGTTTGGCCGTTTTGAATAACTTGAACAATGGGCACTGAACAATATGGTTGCAATTAAATGATAAACTTGACAACGGGCTAACAAATTTGCCATAACTAATCGACTGTGTCCAATATTCATAAAACTTGTCTGTCTACCTTGTCTATCTGTCTTTCCAAAACACTCACACCTATGGGCAATTTAGAGTCTTCAGTTCACCTGACCTGCATGTCTTTGTGGGAGGAAACCAGAGCACCCGGAGGACACCCATGCAAACTCCATACAAAGGACCGGGGCAGAGATTCGAACCCACGACCTTCTTGCTGTGAGGCAACAGTACTAACCACTGATCCACCGTGCCGTCTCACCCTTCCCTAGGTTCCCTCACACTGGATATGATTGTTTGGAAATACGCTATAGGCCTATAAAAAAAACGCAACCAAGATTTGGGGTCCGATTCGCCCCTTCCGACAATCGCGGGGGCGTTCCCGATTCGAGGCTGGTCTGACCCGATTATCTGCCCAAATGATCCTATAGTGTGAGGGGTTTACAGACATAATCTTAATGCTACCGACTGGATCGGAGTCACCCCGATCGTAATCGTAAATATCCAACATGTTTGATATTTACGATTACGATCGGTTCCAAATCCTACAGCCGACAGACATTCAAGACGATCATTTCCGGTAATGGCGTGTGTTACCGGAAATGATATCTTGAATGTCTGTCGGCTGTAGGATTTGAAAGGAGACCGGAGAGAAAAGGGTAATGTTATGCTTTATTTATACTTCTTTGTCCTAGGGCCCAGTCATGTCAGACAGTCTGATTGATTTAAAACATTTAATATTTCTTTGACATGTGCGTTCTTATTTTGTATTTCAATGGTGTTACCACCGTTTTATGAAGGCAATAAGCCACTTGAGGCCGGGGTTAACAGTGACTTTAGCGAGGAGGCATTGTTAGGCAGGACGCAAACTGGAGTAAAACCCTCTGAGCTCTTCTAAAATCAATGTAAATCACCGTGAGTGGTTTGAGGAAAATAGTAACACTGTAGGAAATCTCAGCAAAGTGCATTAAGTTTGAAGTAGTTGAAAACCGAGTCGCTCATTGCTGGGAAGGTGAGCCTTGATCGCCCCGCTGAGTCGAAGCCAGAGCTTGATTGGTTCTGATTAGTGAATAAATCAAACAGGTGTCAAATCAAGCCGGGCCAACTGCCTCCTACTCACACCTTGATTAGGTTCACACTCCCAAACATGTCCCTGGTTGAGAAACACACTCTCTCTCTCCATCTCTCACACACACAAACCAGTCTACCCTGTAATTGGCAAACTCTCTCTGCCTCCATCCATGCCAGCTGTAATTAGTGTGCTGGCAACAACGCTTGTTTGTCAAAAAACACATGTACACACACACATAACTCCTCACTAAAGGCCAATTCATAGTCTAGAAGTACAGGGCGCATACACTGTGCGGACAGACCAGGGACAGACAGTCCGCAGTTGTTTGCCTTTTCATAGTCCATTCGTACCAACGCATACCCAAGGCTAGCTTATTGACGAGCCTTGTATGTATTGTTAATACAGCTACAAGGCTCTATAACGAACGGCAGCGGATTCTGAGGTTTAAGTCAAAAACGTGTCCTAACTAATTATTGCAAGTTCGCATTGTGTTTTCGAAGGGATCAACAGAACGCCCAAAGAGTCTCGACAAAGGCCGGTGGGGTGAAAACACAAGCCACGGCTGAAATAAAGTATAAAATTACCCTTTTCTCTCCGAAGCATGCTTTGTGTGACACCGGTACGTGTACGCGCGGACATGCCCAGGTGGACGTATGCTGAGGTCCGCACTGCATCATTTTAGTCCGCGCGGACCCCAGCGGAGTCCGGTCCATGTATGGTACGTCTGGACTTTGAATTGGCCTTTACAGTATACCTAAGCTGACAACCTTTAACACGCGCACACACACAAAAATTTGCAGATATTAATTCTGCCTACCACCATGCCTGGGCCAGCAAGTATATTTAAAAATCCCCCCGCCATCCCCCCTATGAAATCTCAGACACCACTTATTGGATTTTGACAAAACGTAGGGAACTAATGTACAGTATCTCACCACCATGTTCCACCATTTCCCAAATTTACACTGACTGCTCCAAAACAAGGTGACGTATTAGTTACTGACTGGCCCAGAGGAAAACAACATATTTACTGTTCCCTCGTTACTGACTGGCCCAGAGGAAAACAACATATTTACTGTTCCCTTGTTCGTTTTAAAATGTAGGTGCCAGAGATGAGGTTTGTCACACAACTACGTTTCAACAATCAAAGGAAAGTATTTGAAAGTCAAAGTAGTCGCTGTGATTGACAACATACTTGACGCTACATGAATTATCCTGATGAGGTAAACCCCACCAACACCTGGTACTCTAAGCAGGTTAAAACAAATGCTGAGATCTATTTCCAACTGGAATTTGACCCAGGCCTTGCTCCGTCTTGCCTACCTCTTGGTGCTGGAGTGAGGGCGCTGGGTGGCGGCCAGCTGCTCCAGGCCGAGGCTGGGGCTGTGGAAGAGGAGGCCGCTGCGTCGAAGCAGCTTCTGCTTCATGGCCGCCAGGCTGCTCCACTCCTGAACAAACCGCAGCACCTGGAGGGGAGAAGACACTTCACTTCTAATTCACATTTCAAGTTGAAACTGCAATGACATGGTAGTGTTTTCACCTAAAATCTCTGATTCACACGAGGACACACAGTTTTCCAGATAGCGGAGTAAAACCCATCGAACCAAACAGAGTTGTATATCCATTGAACATGGAATCGTTGAAGCTTTGTGCTCCCTGAGGAAGGCCAATGCCAAAATGCGTTGGAGCACTACGTTTTTAACCTGTTCTTTGAACAAGACAATGGAATAAAGGCTTTTTTACCTTTTTTATTAAGAGTGCCTTGGACTTTGTTTTTCTTCTTTGACGCAGTTACCCCACACAAAAGAGCACCTTCTACTGATGATTTTGACACACCCAAATGTAGCGCACTCTACTGTTTTTTTTTGTTAAGTTGTGTATATACTTTCAGCCAAGTCAACGTCTAATGGGGAATCTACCTCTTTTGCATTTGAGAAGTTTTGTTCCATGAATGATACCTACTCCCACAAAATGATTATTGGTGTGAAAGTAAAACTCAGATTATACTGAGTTTTTTTTGTTTTTTGTTATTGTAATTCAATGTCAATTGTTTGACATTTTAGCAGTTGTAACCATCTGTATTTTTGATATAATATACATTTTAGGTAACAATTGCTCTTAAATGCAGCATTGGGGAATGAAACCCTTCCATTTGTAGTATGACTTAAAATACCGATTACAGCCTGCAATAAAACCCTTTATGGAATCGACTTGGCCCATTGCCGCATCTCCGTGTATGTTTGTGTAACCTTTCTATTTATTTGTTATGTTTCGACGTGTTTGTGTTCACACTGACCCGTGTCCGGTGCTAAACAGCAGTAATTGGGATAATCAGGAGTGCTGACTGCTGCAGTCAGCTGGGCCAAAAGATGCCAACTCAGCCACAACATGCAGGTGGAACCAAGAGCCAATCCCAAATCCCTAACAGTCTCTTAGAGCACTGTCCCCTAATGGTTAATACTTCAAACCCTCCAAGGGCAGTGATGTAATATCAACACACGTCATTAAAAGCAAATCTTCACGTGCCAACGGGAATAGATACTTAAAATCATGTAAAACAGAAAAGAAAATGAAATACAGTGCAATGGGGTAAAAAGAAGTGGTAGCTTGACCCAAGGGTGCAAATGGAGGCTTGAGGGATAAGAAGTTCCTTGAGTTAGAGTGAGGCATTTCCATAGATGCACTGGGAAGTCAGCAGAGTTTTGGATTCAGTCCTGAAGGAGATGGAGAGCCAGAGCATTGCAGCCAGGATGGATGTGATGTGCTGGATCCTGGCATTGCTGTTCTGGATATACTGGACTTTCTGGAAACTCCTGACAGGGGTCCAGATTAAGTGTTCCAGTAGTCCAGCCTTGAGGAGATAAAGCTGTGGACACATTTCTGTGAGTTTCCTGGGATACAAATGTTCTTGAGATGGTAACTGTGTGGTCATCAAAGGTCAGCCAAGGGTCGAATCTGATGCCGAGATTGGTGACTGAGATGTTGAGATTTGTTGAGGGAGCAAAGGAACATGGGGCAGTTTTTATGCGTGTTGTTGGCATGTCACGGCCGAAGGGAAGAAAGTCCAGAATGAAGACGATGGTGCAGAGGACTGACCCTAGTGGGACCCTCTAATGGACCCACTGATGACAAGGTATGCTCTGGATCAACAACCTCCCAGTGAAAGCGATTTCCTACAAGAGAGGTAGTCCTCAAACCATGTAGCGGTAAATAAGGTGAGACAGGTAGAAGGACTCTAATTAGTAATCACTATAACGGCAACAACCACCAATATGCACAAAAAACAATGATATTCTCAGAATTAGGGCTGGGCGGTATTGACGGTATGAATGGTATACCGTTGTAAATATGTGCCACGGTATAGCTTTTGACTTTACCTTCAAACCGCGGTTCTGTGCAGAGCATGTTAGCGGAGTTGAGTGTGCTTGCTGTGCAACAGTCACTTTGACTCGGTGCGGTGTGTGTGTGTTTGTTGTGTATGTATGTGTGTGTGCGGTGGGCAAAGTGAAACTTAAGCTTGGCAGAGATCATGTGATTAGGGGTTGAGTCAATATGGTCCTCATCATTCCAAACCACGGAAATTGCAAGAAAGAGGGGTTGAATGGGCTGAACTTGAAACAAGCTATTAAATGCATTCGGAGATAATTTGAATTGCTATTTTTATTCTCAATTCTTATCATTTCGTGTGAGCGGTACCGGAGCGAAATTGGAGCGGGAGAGATGGCCGACGCGCTGACTTTTTGGAAACCCGCTCCACGCTCCGCTCGCCGCGCCGCTCTGCTCGCGCTCTGCTCACATGCGCTGTTAGAAACCATATAATTCCTGGTGATAAATAGTTACCATCCCAGTCTTGTATGGCTTTTTAAACTATGTTTTATTAAAGATATACCATGATATCATACAGTTACTGCGCTCCCAAAAAATAATAGTGATATTGATTTTAGGCCATACCGCCCAGCCTTACTCAGAATGGTATTATGTTCAATTTTCTTGAAAAGGCACTATTTTCATTTAACATACATACATCATTCTGATACTAATTACAACAATGCATATATGAATTCATATCCAAGATTTATGTCCGCTTGACAAGTTAGGTAAACACTAATAAAAAAGCTGTGTGTAGGCGAGTTTACACACCATTGCATCTCCGTCCAAGATGTGATGCAGCCCACATAGTTTGTTTCATATTGATTTTGATGGACAATTGGAGCATAAGAGGGTACAAATGATGGCTCCGAGGATGGATGCAACTCACGGCTTCGTTTTACAAACCAACATAAACACTGTGTGGTGGGGCATCTGTCAGCGGCTCTGTTACTGCTGTAGCAGATTGCAGGATTTAATATTAGCTGGATGTGTGTGGGGTCGTTCGAAGTGACGATCCGTCTCCTTTAACGACCCTCATAAAACGGCACTTTCTCTTTCGCCAGCTCATTGGCCAGCTCAGGTTACCCAACCCCCCCCTCTCCTCCCCCTCTTTCATCATCCCTCTCCTCCTCTCTTTCTCTCTCGCTCTCTCTCCTCCTCCCCCTCCAACCCATCTCCCGCCCCCCTGTACTTCCTCTCTCCCTCCTCCCTCCAGGCCCTGCGGTGGTAAAAGTGGGCGTCCAGACCTCCATCTATCTGCCAGGCTCCCGATGCAGCGCTGCTCTTCCTTTTCATGATCAGTGGTGTCATTAGTTTCACATCACAGTGATCACAGACATCCGTTAAGTATAATGACCCCCTTTACAGTCTTTTGCCTCATCTTCACTGGGTCAGTGGGATTAGGGTGATAGCCCTACTGACTACTGTGATATCAAAGAAAATTATCTTAGTCTGAAATGAACACCATCCTTAAAGCAGCCTATGGGCATACTGAACAACTGAAAAATGCTTAACTACACTCTTGAGTGTACATAAAATATTCTTTCACCCATCAAGCAATGCAATCCAATAACATCAGAACGTTGCATTTTTCTTAATCTTGAGACTTCAAAACTCATAAAACAATAAAATATTGGCAAGGCGTGTTTACAGTAATGATACATTAGGTTGGTACATTACAAAGAGTACGTCTCACTTGCATAAACATCCACATGCACACCCACGCATTCATGCATACCCAACCCCATGCAAGAGTACATAGACACACACATAGCCAGGCGGGAAGGGCAGACCTGGATTCGATTTTCCTGGCGTAGGCTGAAGGCCTCAGGCAGGTCGTCCCAGGTGTCCAGTTTGATGTCCAGAGGGACGAAGTTACAGTTCAACGGAGCACCGTCCTGACAGACAAGGAGACAGAGAAGAACATGATAGCCCAATGCAGAAAGATTTAATAGTACAACTACTACTACTAATAATACTATACTTATCTAATTAACTATATTTTTTTAGTACCTTTCTCAACAAACTTAAGGAAACAGTGCTGAGGCTCTATCATCAATCATGTCAATATATGAAATATAGTGTATGACATAGAAACCATACATGGCACCAGGAGAATCATATTAAGTTGAATGCAAATTAGCAGCATGTGTCAGATTTTAAGTCACACTGAAATGAAAAATGAAAATTATTATAAATTATTATATTTAATGTTTTTGTTTATATAAAAATCTCATTACTTTTACTTCATGGAAACAAAATATCTTTAGTGGTGACTTCGTGTACCAGGAGGCGTACATAAAAATTGCCGCCCCTTCGCCCTCCCCTTCAAATAAAACTCCCATTGGTTTACACTTTTGAATGATCCCTACTCTCGTTACGTCCCGCCCCAATATCCCAATACATCACATTAAGGAAGCAAGATGCTCTCAAAATGTTCATTGTGACTTTAAAAGAGACAATCACCACTTTTATATGTGAGTTTTCAAAGCAACATGAGGCAACTAACAGAGTTACAAAGAGGCCAAATAGTTGATCCCTGAATTGCAGGAGCATCGGACACAAAAGCTGCAAAATTATTTAATGTGGCGAGGGGAACAGTCTTGAAAAACATGACAACATGCCAAACACTGACAAACTGCATCAGCAAAGAGGAACAGTGGTCATATGTCGAAGCGCACCAACAGGGATAGACAGACACGTAACAGGATAGTTGCTAAACACCAAGAACTATGGCCCCAAAAATCACCACATATTTGAATCAACACCTCTGTGACAGTCCCAAAAAAAATTTACATCATGAGGGTCACAAAGCTAGTATTTTTGGCAGAAACTGCTTCTATCCAAGGCCAACACACAACGCATAACCTGAAAAAAGTTATATGGTCAATGTCAACTGTTACACATGGTGGTGGATCCATAATGTATGGTCAGCCATCTACTGGGAGTCATTAGGTCCAATGATTGCTCTGCATGGTGTGATGGGGAGACGCCGCCACCGTCAGCCCATCAGTCCCACAGCCAGGGCTCAGTTGCCTGCTCCTGCCAGCCCTCCGTTGTGGGGCTTCTACATGACCAGGAGCACCTTAGGGAGCAAACACGGTTCCCTCTTGATGTTCCCATATTCCAAGATGATAACGCCCCCATACACACTGCTAAACAAATTCAAGGGTGGTTTCATGAACATCAGGATGAAGTCAAACTCCTTCTGTGGCCTCCCCCAGTCAGCAGATTGAATCTTTATGGGAAGTAGATTTTCTCCTCCTTTATCCCTCAAAAAACTGGAGGCTTTCCTGCTTGAAGAATCATCCAATATCCCACTACACACAGTTCAGGACTCAAAGGAGGGCTGAAGCTGTTCTGAAGGCAAAGGGTGGCCCTACTCCATATTAGGTACTTGACATTCAAATATTCACTGTTGGGTGAAAACCTCTCTGAAAATCTCCAAAATGTCAGCTTTTCAGGAACTAAGAAAAACAGTCTTGTTTTCAGCTTGGCCACCATGTATGATGTTTGACTTTATCGTGTGGCGTTTTGACCCATAGAGGAACATGAAAATCACCTAAATTGGAGTTACAAGGTTGATGTTGACATGAAAACAGCGATATATTGTTAGGTTTCCGTTATTTTGTCCATCCCCTGTATATTATTTCACTGCAATGCCATTTAGTATCATTAAAAATGATATGCTGGTTTATACTGTACCTACCACTGTGGCTTAAACACTATTATAGAACAGGTATTTTCAGCCAAGCAATATGATTAGTGAAATATGTATTTAATGGCTAGCCATGCTTTACTGGTTTCCATGCCAACTCTTGTGGTAACCAAGGAGCTAGTTAATCATCTTTCTTGTTTTCTCTTGTATGTACACCACTTTGGGGAAAGCTTTTCAGACAGCACACATGCGTTGGTAACAAACACAACACGGGTTATAAAGAGTATTTAAAAACTGTATAAGGCATAATACCCTTGAGAATGTTCCTTACTGTGATTATGGGTAATCATAGCTCTGTGGCTTGTAGCAACCTGCATTACCATTGTACACATAATCACAGTGAAGAACAGTTCACCCTCAATGTTAACTTTAATTGAATCAACACATGAGCAACATTTTACAAGAAACAGACTGACCACCAGTGAATTCAGGTACAAGCTATGATCTGGATTTCAGCTATTAGACCCACTTCAGTCATGGGGAGGGTAGATACAGAGGAGGAGACAGGTTAAAGCCTAAAGGGTAATACCTTCAGGCAGCTGACACATGGATTGTGGGATACAACTCAATATTAGGAAGGTTTTCTGTGTTGTACCCTCAGTGCACATAGACCCACCTGTTTATTTGGATTGTAACAGAATAAATATCAGAGAGTCAGGGAACAGTAGAGAGGGTTGTGCTGTGACAGCGTGGAGCAGGATTAGAGCCCTGCTAGATGTGATTGCTAGTATTATCCTCTCCACTTATTATTATTCTTATAACTTATAGTTATTCCAAAATCAGATAGTGTCACCTATAGCATAACATTAAAACAAATTAAAGTTCTCAAAGAATAGAGGTTAACTTCATTTTGGTTTGAAAAAATGATAACACTTTTACAGACTGGATTCTGTATTGATTTCTTTCTCCAAAATAGATATATAGCTTTTTGGAATAAAACTATGTTTCTTGATTGGTGAATATCATTCATACACACCATTTTATCCTGCTGAGCAACTGAGCAGGCCTTGGTCACATAGTATTTGCAAACAATTTATGGCATTGATTTGACTCTGGTGTAGTACCAGATATGTGGGGTTTGGACAATATAATGAGCACCAGAAATTTTACAGGCAGTCACAGGAAAGTATTTGAAAGTCAATTGAGTACAGCATACTTCTATGTTACTGACAACTCGCCACAATCTGAATTGTCCTGATGCAGTAAACCCATCTGGTTCCCCTAGTGTTTACATGAATCAAACCACCCACCCAACAGAGCAGGAACAGCGAGGTCTTGAATAAATCAACTGTTCGATGTGTAGAAAATGGACATAAAATTCCTAATACTCACAATATCTCTCTAATTCGAACCCGGTGACAAATCCTGCTTTGATTGTGCATTGAGCGGTCCCTGTGTGAATTCTGCGCCTGGTCCAGGATTAGCTCAATGTGACAGCTTTCCAGCCAGAGCTCCTCCAGTTTATCATTTAAATGACAGCGGGGGACATTTATCTCCGTGGCTTATCGTCTCAGCCACACGTACATGACACTTGTCTATTGCCGTCAGGGTAATATTCTATTGGCGATTCAATTCACCGCTTGGTCTTCTCTCTGTAAAACCCTCTTCTCTCTTATCTACGTTAGCCGGGAAATAATTTGATCCCTCATGAATGAAACAAAAGGGTGTAAGTATCACAAGCCGATCAATACGGAGGTCCCTTGGCAAGTGGCACTCAGGAAAAGTGCCAAGAATGCTCAGGAATGTGATCAGGAATCAGACCTGGGTTAAACACTATTCATAAATAATATAGTTTGTCTTAGTCTGCTTAGGGTGCAGGGTGGGTGGGGTTTGTCACATAGTATCTGAATTGTCAAGAGGTCCATCTGGGACTCTGGGACAGATACAAAGCATTACCTGCAACCACTGTTAAAGAAGTGGTATTCTCGCTGCGGAAACAATTTCAGTAGGTTAATATGGACAAAAGGAAAAAACTAGGGCACTGCATTGGCTTCAGACTCCTCAGTGTGCACAGGCTTGCTTGCTGGCTGAACTAGCTGAATTCTTCGCACACCGGCCGCCACTGCATGACCATTTGCAATTGGACTAAAATATCACATGATCGGTTGTGTTGCCTTGAGGAAAAGCGTCTCCGTTTCCTTTTTCCGGTTCATTGCCTTTGTTTCCATCTCGCGTCAACTCTTGCTAAATGAATCGTCTCGAGGCCCGGCTTGCTGAGCTCGTTAGATGATATCTGCACCCTTTCATGACGCCTTTGTCACTCTTTCACCGCAGCCATTGTTGTTTTGTTATTCTCAGAGTTTTCGTCACCACTATTTTCGGTTTCCCTCGATTATGGTGTGTCAATTAACAAACAACTAGTCCATACCTGGGGATGCGCACGCCACAACTACGTGCAGACTTCCAGGGATGCGCGCGCCACAACTCCGTGCAGACTTGCAAAAATGCTCATAATCAGCTTAAATTTGGGAAAATGGAAAAACCAGCTTCGTCAGTCCCTGCCTATGCCAATGCTCAATGCCCATGTGCAGGTTCAGATTGATTGGCCAACCCATTGAGGAGAAAAATTGATGCAGACAGAAGGACAGAGTGACAGAGTTTTCCTCATTTTATAGTAGGATATGAAGCCGCAGCGAGTATACACAAATTTGTATGCAGCACCATGTTCGACTGTGTTTCTTATAAGTATACTGACAGATTTAGACCTAGGTCTGTCAAGAACACAAGAAAGAAAATAGTAATATTAAATTAAAAATAAATTAGACGACTGTCTCCCTGAATGCTGACAATAATAAGGGGATTGTTGATGAATGAAGAACATTGATTTAACCTTTAAAGGTGGAGGGAGGATTGTAGGTGGGGAGATCCAAGTTACAATCCTAATGGTAATCATTTTGTAATCCTTCAATTTGTATTAAGCCAAGGAATCTGAATGGACTTGAAGTTTTTCATTCCCTTATACCAGGCAGGCTCAATCAATCCCTTAAAGAAAACATCTGAAATGATTCAAACAGGCCATTATTCCTGTGTTAATAGACGGGACTAAATAGATCAAGGTATTATGAGTTATTGATTAATGAAATGGCTTGGTACTGTGCTGTACCTACAGTATACTGGTACAGTATGGTATGTTTTCCCATTATGTTTTGCACACAGTTCAGTTCAATACAGGTATGACAGAAGTGTGCTGCTAAGGCACCAAACATCAAATGGGTATCAAACCTCTACATGCCCTTTCAATTGTACTAATTTCTATTGCCTTGAGGCCTGAAATGAAAATCTATTAACAAAAAAAAAAGCACTTTCATTGGCCGGTCTGTGATGCTTTATACCAAAGGATACCAAAGGGAGGAGAGAGACAAAAGATCTAATGTTGGTGAGTCCAGCTTTCTCTGGACGGAGCGCTGCTCACTGCTGTTTAGGAGACAGTTTGGATTTCACTCTGAAGTTACGACTGATCACTTCCTGTGGGCGGAGAAGTGACCATACCCGACACCAGAATTTCATTTGGTCAATTGGGCTGAAGCTACAGGGTCTCAATTAGTGGGGATGGGACGCTCTTCTCTATTGCAGCTCCATTTTGTGATTTAGGCTGATAACATGGATGTATTTTTTACATAAAGATCTTGCCTAGTGCAGCTTTAAAAAAGGAAAACTAAAACACCTTGGGTGTGTAGGTGTGCACACACTTCCAATAATACTTGGCAGAAGCATATGTTTCATTTCAGGGCCTCAAGGCAATGAAAAATAGAAAAGTTGAAGAGGTGTATAGACTTTTGTTGTCCTCTTTATTTGGTACTGGCCCACTTTCAAAGGCTGCTTGCAGGGTTACATGCTAGTTTCTCTATGCTGCTCTTCTACACAAACAGGACTGCAGTATTCCAATGGAAAAGCAAAGGGTGTCGATACTGTACCATAACCACAGGTACAGAATCACACTTAGGTACTTGTATGGCTTTACGTATGTGGGCTACAGTGTGTATATGTTCTGGAATGAAAGTGTATACTGTTGTAGAATATCATGAATATAGGAGTTACACTGTAGTAACTTGTTTGGTCTCAGAAAAGACTTGATTTATTCTGGTCTTGGCCTTGGACTCAACCGCCTCTGGTCTTGATCTTGATCTCGACACAGCCTCGGCGGTGCTGGTCTTGGCTTTGCCACGCACCCAAGTAACACTAGTTTAACACTCACGCTTTGGGGTGGAGATATTACAATATTCCTGTCGTCGCAAGTGCATCAACTATTTACATCAGACAAAGGCAAGAACAATTTTGCTAGAAAATTTATAGCAAAACACAGCACACGCACACGCAGAGGTACCTTAGAGTAAAGATATATTCGGTCTGTATTCCGGCTGGCGCAGAACTGGAGGCCGGGGTAGAGGGGAAGGGAGGTGCTGGTGTCAGCTTTATTGTTACCATCATCATCATCATCATCTTCATCATCATCATCAGCAGCAGCATTAGTAGAGCGAGACACACACACTGCATCTCTCTGGCCTGCAGGGAGAAAGAGAGAGAGGCTGACCAATATCTCACTGAGCAGACATCATTGGCTCGTTATTGGATTCCACAGCTTCATCAGAATCAGCATTTGTACCTCTGGTAATGCTCGGATCAGCAACAGACATGAGATTCCAAAAGTTTTCACATTTGCTATACACTACAATATTGAGAAGACAGACCAACTGAGGGAGCTTATTCCTAAATGTATATATATATCCATATTTGAAAAAAAGTTACTGTATTTTAATTGTTTATTGGTTACGTACGATTGATTATAGAATCTAAAATGAAAAAAGTAATAAAACATTTATCTGATATTTTCATATAAATAAATGTCTGTTTTGCTCCTCTCTATCACCGATGAACAACAGTGATTCAACCTATATCCAGTTCAGGAAAGCTTTTACATTTGCTGTTCTAAACACCCGGTGTCTGGTCGGTCTTTCCTGGGAAAAATCCTCTGCCGCACAGGAAGTGAAGCGTTTTATGTTTCTGGTTTGTTTGGAATAAATAGAGGAAGAACTGGGTAGTTAGCATGAGCAGCGATAGCCACCATGGCGGAACAGACAAAGAAAAGCGCGACACCTACAGAAACTCAAACTGCATCAACAGAAAATCCAAGGAGAAAGACGTGACAGTGCTGGACACACTGTTTGATTGACAGGTGATCTCTGGGAAGAGCAGTGCAGAAACACCACAGCAATGAGCGCTGAGTACCAGAGATGGAAACGGGGTCCCCAGCAAAATAATTTTATTTCACCAGAATTCAATTCCATAAACATTATTCCAATTAGTGACTAGTGAAAGATGTTATCACATAAAAAAAACCCAACAACAACAAAAAATGAGGAACTCGAGGATTACCACTTAGTATTTACCTTAGTAGTACCATGTATTTTACTCTCATATGGCTGTAAACTTCCAAAATACAGACATTTTTAAAATTTTATACTGGGAAACTGTATAGGTTGACACCTATGCTTTATGGATGGCTTCCTTGGCGGAGGTCTGTGCTCTACTGAGCGCATTTTCTAGTTTTGGAATGAAACTCTTCAATTCCAAATCCCAGAATACGTGTCTTTTAGGATTCTGGTCCAGGATTCGGTCTAGGGAAGTGTTAAAATAATGCATTATGTCCAGATAAATTAATCACCATCGACAACTGTGCGAGATATTAACTTTCTCCTGCAATTATTAGTATTGGACCTAAAAAATCATTTATTGCTCAAGCTGTATAACAGAGAAAGAAAGATGAGAGAGAGAGAGAGAGAGAGAGAGAGAGAGAGAGTGTCAGTGCGATGATCAAGGTCGAGAAGGAATGAGTGTCTGGCAGTCTGAGTGAGAAAGACGAGAGAAGAAGTGACAGTAAGAGGGAGTGCAAGTAACAGAGAGAGAGATGGAGCAACACTGTGTGTGTGTGTGTGTGTGTGTGTGTGTCTGTGTCTGAGAGTGAGAGAGAGAATACCTGGGTTTCCATCTTATTCCTAGTATTTTCATGCAAGTTAGTATGCATCGAATTATAAAGCCTGAATTGGAAACAGCAACTTGCGATCAATATCACAAAAAAGTTTTTACTCTCACTTGAGGTGGAAATGTTTTTTGTCGGTACAGAAATTCTACCATAAATAGTGATGGAAACACATTTTGTGGAATAAATAATGATGTACTGTAGTGACGTTTGTCTGGAAAGTATCTGTCCATCACAACCTCTTGCTGTCGCTCACATATATACTGTAAGGCACCTGTTGTGGTTTTATGGGCATTAGTTGATGCATTAGAATATTATATTATATAAAATAACAAGTGCTTTTCTTTGTAATATGGCCGACACTAGCTGCCCAATACTAATACATTCTTGAAAGATAGATGTGTTTTTTGATGTAGCTACGTGGGAAGACTATTTATTTGATGGAAACCGACCTAATTCCCATTAAATTTTTCTAAAGTTTGCTAAAAAATCTGCTTAACAGATGGATGGAAACATTGCTAGAGTGAGAAAGAAGGAGAGTGATAAAACGACAGTCACAGATGGGGAGAGAGAGCGAGAGAGAGAGCGAGAGAGAGAGAGCAGGTCATTAATGTCAGCTATGTAGCTCCCACATCCCGCCAGCATCTAGCAGGAAAAGGTCAGGCGGTGGAAATGAGACCGCCGCTCGACCGTGCTTCATTTAGACAATGACCTATAACACTCTGATAATACCTGCCTTAAATCACTACGCGTGGCAAGTTGTCTGCCTTGTGTGTGTGTGTGTGTGTGTGTATGAGTATGTGAGTGTGTGTGAATGAGTGTGTGTCCATTTGGCTTGTTAAAGGGGGAAAATACTGTGATGTCTGGGACAAGAGTTCTCCCATCGCACCGTGCTGTAGCTGCACTGGGTCTGCACTCTTTGCTTTTCTAGTGAAACACGTTGAACGTGGGCCAGTATCAAACATGTTTGGGTTCCTTCCCAGCAACAATTTGACAAATGGCGACGTGTAGGAGGTTCAACATCAACCCAAATGAGCACATTTTCACAAAAATCATATTAAAACACCTTTGGAAATTGTTTTGAACTGATATCAGAGATATTTAGGTCCTGATTTCACAAAATGATGCACGTAGCAGCTATAGATGACTACAGACGCCGTCTCAACTTTCATTTTGGTTTTCAATGTTCGGGTGTCATTTAGGTGTGTGAAATGAATAAAATACAGTTAATCACAGTGGTAGTCTTCTTTTGGAAGACTAGATTCGCAGCATATTTTACTTTTGGATTATTTTTATATTCTTTCTTTATGTTCTACCTCTATTTTTCATTGTCTGTTTGCTTTGATGTTTGTGCTGCTGTTTGATGTTAAAACAGTTTTTTTTAAGGTGGGGTCACGGTTATAAGCCTCTTCCTCTCCTTGACCTATCCCGTACATTGCTCTTATTTCTAATTTTTTCACTTTTATGTTTGCCATTTTCTTAGGTGCAATTCTCCTGGCTCTAGTACATGCTGTTCTGATCTCATCCTGGCTTCTGATGGAACGGGCCACTTTGTGTCTGAAAATACCAAGACGCCAGACGAAAGCATTCTGCAGCACTACAAACCTGGACACTGACATTTCACAAAATTCCATCTATCTATCCTTCTCCATCTGTAATGAAACCTAGCAGCACTGCAGTGTGCAGCCTATATTGGTTGTAAGCAGTTTTTTTTGTGTTCCTTTCCCTGTTTGTCATGGCGGAATGCGCCAGCTGCATTAAGTGGGCCATTTATACGATGGGGGCAATTCATCTTACAAAGCCGTCTTATTAGACTGTCACTTACACAGTATGAACAGTGCCTTCAAAACACCCCAGGGGATTTACTTGTTATTTTACTGCGAAAGAAAGAAAACAACGCCTAATTGGACCGAGTCATCTCATCTTCTGCTGGATCGAAATCATGATAAAAAAGAGAAAAAAAAGACATTCTAACTGCGCATGTCAAGTATGAAGACGGTTTGGTGCCTTTGACACTGTTGCAACGTTTGAACTAACATCAAGATAACACGGTATTAACGCTGAGAGAGAGAGAGAGACAGAGAGAGAGAGAGAGAGAGAGAGAGAGGTGGAGGAGTGATTGCCTGTCTGTGCTGTGAGGAAAGTAATCTCAGAGCCATCAAGAGGTGGGGGTGGCGGACAGCTCTGCGGGTTCGCCTTCAAAGACCACAGGCAGGTAGAAGAAAATCATTAGGCACCGCTCCTGACCCCATAGGTCACTTTTATTGGACAACCGCTGTGTTTCGCATTAACCTCGCGCCGCCGGAGACTGAGAGACGGTGGCGGCAAAAAAAAAGTCCCTGCCAGTGTCGCGGCGGAAATCACAAGGGGCCATTAGCTGCCTCCAGGGAAAGAACATGGCCAAGTGGGGGCGGATGCGACAAGTGGGTGTCCAACGGCGCCTCTCTAATGCCACCGTTTCTGATCGACAGTGAAGCTTTTACCTCTCACCTGGAGTCTGTCTAAATAGATGGGTTTTTTTTATAAAATGAGAGTGGGCACTGGGCAGTTCACTTACATTTCATATTTTGTATTTACATAGACAGTTGGAAAAGTAGAGGGGGAGATGCAGAGTAAGCGAGACACCGGAGGGAAAGCTCGGGTGGGATTCGATCCTAGACCAGTGGGGGGCACATGTGGCTACAGAGGTGGGGAAATCAACCATTCGTTGTTCCACACCGTTGTTAAAGGATGTTGAAGAGGCAATATGCACTTGCATAGTAATTTCATGCTGCCAATACCAGCACCTCAACAAGATTGCGGTGTGTTTATTCATTCCTTTATTGAAAGGTGCAACATTGAATTTTTTGTGATAGCTTGGTATAATTATCGTAAACAAATGAGACCATGGTGGAGATGATTGGTCGACTCTATCTCATGCCAGTGGTATTGTTAGTACTAGTGTTTCTCTTCCCATAAATCCCTGTGCTTCCTGTCGCAAAGAAGATATTTGCTTCTTTGGACAAAGGGTTTCTCTTTGGCTTTACTGAAGAGGACAAACATGTTGGAAGGCCTTTCACCTATTCCATCATCTGCCATCGCGAGAAACTCTGAGAGCTTTAGCTCAGTTTGCTCTGGAAGAACAGCGCCCTCTTCCTGTTTTGTGCCATAAAGCAATCCAGCACATTTCCTGCCAAATCCAACCAGGTGGCAAATTACTAAAATTCAATGTAGAGGCCGGTAGAGGCTGACAATCTTCTTGCCGATGGTCTGGTTTGTTTACAGTAATTATACCGTTTCAAAATGAAAGTGGTAAAGATGAATTGATTTTAAAATGCTTCAAGTAGCACCAATAATTCATACTGCAGCCCCGGGGAGGAGCTGGTGTGATGGCTCTCTCGCATACAGACGTGAAAAGAGCCCTGAATTCATGTCAACTCAATTACAACGTCTCTTCAGCACCTCTGATGCAAAATGCCTTCGTTAGATTTGGCTTTGGTTTTTGGTTTAGAGTTGGGGTTTTTTAGAGCTCTTCGCATTGCACACAGTGTAATTAGTAGTTAGTAATTAGAGTAATCTTTCCCCTCACATATCCCTCTGAGACACAAGTACTCGAACACATACATGTACACATTTAGCTAGAATGGTCAGAGTGCAGCATGTAAAGCAGGTAGACACGTCGACTGTTGCAGGGATTGAACTTGCGACTTTTCAGTTAATGTGTACAATGCTTTCTAAAATGTGTACACTGCCGTTGAAATTTCCCTGTTGTTACAGGCAATCAGAAGCTCATCAGGTGCATAATGGACAGTGCCGACCATTTTGGAACATGTGCGTTCATGTCTCAAAATATGAATTTCCCCAGTGTATTTCAGTGTTCAAAATACTGCACTTGTTTGAACAACCTGCACTCTGGAGGGATTCAGATTAGTGAGGTTTTACTCCGAATCTCTTTCAGGCCAGTTGTAGTGAGCAGGAATAGGCAATATCCCCAGCTAGATAATAATAATACTAGTAAAAATAATAATACACAGCCCCATATGGAATAGGATATAGTCCCTTATTGGTTTGAAGTGATGATATTAAACAGTATTATATGGGCAGGTGACAATCCAGCGCCAGACAATTTCCCTAGATATGAAGAGGAGAAGATTGCAGGTGGGATTACCCTGTGTGTGATCAGGAAGTAGGCAGCCGCCTTCGCCAACAACGCCGCCGCCTCGCTCTCCTGCTGATTGTTTGCCTTCACGCCACCGCTCGTCCTCCTCCGCTTGTCCTAGTTTCTGTTTGTCTTTCGGAGCCTCATCATCCTCCTCCTCCTCCTCCTCCTCCTCCACCTCGTTCTGTTTGTCTTTGTGCACTTTGGGCAGCGGGGCTTTTCCCGGGCTGAGCTCTGGCTCGCTGTCGGAGCTGGAGACAACGACGCAGGTCTGGCCTCCTCGGGTTGAGGGGGGGTGTGGAGGCCTGGGTGGCTCTGAGCCAGCAGAGAGAGAGAGAGATGAAGATTACTTTATTGGCCAAGATACAACATGTAATCACACTGTGAAGAGTTTCATTCCCAAGTGAGATATCTATCATCTAAAGAGTATGACACTTAGTTTGACAAAATGATTGTTGACATGAAAGTAAAACTCAATATGGGTCATTAGTGACGCTAAAAAGTGACATCTTAAGGGATGTAACCAGGGATATAGTGGAGGGTAAACCAGTCAACACTCAGTTTACCAACATCTTTAGGCTGATATAAATCTTTATGAGGTTAATTCATAGTGTACATCATAGTAAGTAGTATCAAAATGATGTAAGTTATATGAAGATAGGGTCTTTTAAAGGGAAGAAATCCATGCTTTTCTGAAAATACAATTGATTTTTGTTTATTTTGTTGGTTGTTTGCCATATGCAACTGGAGGTCAGAACCCCTGGAGACGGGTTGCGGTTCAGTTCCTTGCTCAACGGCACTTCGGCAGTGATGCAGGGCACTGCAGAACAGGAACACCTGCCACCCTCCAGCTCAAACAGCCAATATAATTTGTTGGGAGAATTAATTACCTCGGTCTCTCATTGTTTTGTTAATTGCTTGTTTGCATCATGTGCAATCAAATCTAAACAACGAAACTGTCAGCGAGTGCCGCATCTGTGCCGTGCTTCAGCCGGGCACAGTGGACTCAAACGGTTGGTAATCAGAAATCCTGCTTTGAACTTTTTATGAATGTAAGAATTAGCCTATTGCACCTTGTCTTGTCTTGGCTATCATGCTACATCTGTATTTCCACCCATACACTTGGACCCACCATTCACTTAATTTTCATTCATACAGAATGTTGTAATTTTGTTAAGGTCAGGCTGAAATCTAAGCCAGGAAAATGTTAATGAATGCAAGTTTTATCCTACTGCCATTCATACACTGTTGCAGTGCAGGCCCGGTTTCTCATCCCGTAATGCAGGTCTGAACTGTGTATCTCTGTTTGTCATCAAGGTAACGTGAAGTGGTATCATTTGAGTTCAGCCAATGAGCTGCTAACAGTAAGAACACATCAGATCACGCCTGTGACTTTTTGTGATGAATATTCAAATCTCACGAGAACACTTACTTTTGATTAAATGCAAAATCTCATTTTCACTCAAGACTTCAAGAGAAGTGCTATACAATTACCTATTCCTACTTACCTAGTTATTTTATCATTATTTCCTTTCATGTTATTTGTTAAGACTGAGGTGTGAAGTCTGACAAGACGGTAAGTTGTGAGACTCGGGGACGCTAATTAGTGATCCTGCCTCTCCGTGGCTTGTTCCTTCAAAAGGCCAGCCTCTAGCCGGCTTCTTCAAATGTCATCCGAGTCTCCGGGCTCCTGGCCCCGCTGCTGCCCCCCTTCGCTAACAAGCCAAGCGAGACTGCGGAGAGACGGCTCAATTTATGTTACGCTGTCCCCACAGAGGAAGATGTTAAGGGGAAAATCCTACAGGGCCATGCCTCGACTTTACCAATGAGGGCCCCATTATGTCTGTAGCTGTTTGATATGGTTCCAAAAATGCATGTGATCTGATTCAAACTCACAAGCCTGTGACCACTGCAGAAGCTTATGAGGGTCCAGATATGCAACCTTTAACTTTAAGAAATAGCATGCACTCCAGTGGTAGAAAAAAAAGAAGAAAAGCTTTTAGTGCAGTCTGCAAGGAGAGTGATAGAGTCACAGTGGGTGACAGAGAAGTCTTGAAGAAGTGAAAAGTACTGAGTCCTTAATTAGCTAGGTATGCTATCAAACTGTTCTATACAAGAACTCGACTAGACATAGCGTTAAGTGGTCAAATGCAGAAACATGCTGTGGCAAAGCGTTGCGGGGATCGAACGCCGGTTGGGAGGTGGAGAGAGCCAGCAATTAACTTCTTCCCTTATAAGTCTCTCTCAGTAGGTGCAAAGAGAGAAATCGCGGCTCTACCCGTGAAAGAGCTGAAGGACTGAACCAGGGACGCATACTCACGTGCCTGGCCTGAAAAGGCAACAGACGGAGGAACTCAACCCCACGAGCTACGCATTTATTTAAAGACTGTTGATTCAGCCCTGGAGGGTTGAACAGAGACTTGCCTAATTGGTGGTGCCTAATTTATGTTCCGTTTTGTTGTTAATTGGTGCCCAGTAGACTACGGGTGAGATCCAGACTAAGGGCCCGATCACACAGGACGCGTTTTGAAGGCTGAACAACGCAAGATGTGCTGCACTGCTTTTTTTGTTGAAGCCTACAAAGCAGAGCAGCCTGCTGTAACATATGATAGTCAGCATAGGCACAGGGATATTGTCAAGATATCTTCACCTACATCCCCTTGAATCATGAAAAACAAATTTTTCCTCTCATTCTATTGGGTATAATCACCTCATGGTAGAAAGGACCAATACCCTTCTGCACACCGAGTACTCTTCCTCTACAGCTGCTATCACACTGAATGCCATGCTGCTCGAATGCACATTGACACTGACTGTTGAATGTCTATTTTATGTCTTCCGCTGTCCCTTTACACTGTATATGAGGTCCTGTTGTCCTTGCGTCATGTGTCAGTATGTACAGTACTGTGATACTCTGTAAGTTGTCAATATGTCTCTGCACCAGTGTCACAGACAATTTCCTGTACATTCATGTTGGAAGTTGCTGCTCTTAAAGGGATAACATTTGATGCAGAATGCTATAGACACTGCCCTGGCTAAACTGACTATTTCCCTACGTTTCTAGGGGCTGTGGATTGCAGTGCCACATTGAGAGACTTCTCCATAAATACAGTTGTTATTTTTCAGCACAGTCTGTCCTTTATAGATTTAGCAGGTTGTTAAATTCCACATCTAGCAAGCTGACACAGCCTGCTGCTGTGAATGCAGAGTGACGCTTGTGTCAAAGAAGAGTGTGTGCTTGCTGAATAGTTAGCATCTGCTGCAGCTGGGCGTGAAATGGGGGTGAATTTTGTTAACAAAAATGTGTGTGGGTGTGTGTTTTCTTGCCGTTCAAAGACTGTGTGTTTGAACTGTGTGCGTTTTAAGTGCACAATCCTCACTTCCCATGGACCAAGCTGCAAACAGACCTTTGGAGTAGCCTGTTTACTTCCAGTGAATATAAACAGAATTATACCAGAAAGGGACTTTAGAGGTCCTATGACGACTTAAATGGCATATCAACACAGTTTCAACCTTTATTTTGAAACATAGCAGTGAAAAATTGGATGTGTTGTGAAGAAAATTACAATTTTACTACAATGTGACACAGTGGACAATATTAGAGCTGTACGATTATGGCTAAAATGATCATCCTGATTATTTTGCAAGATATTTTGATCACAATGATTAATTAAACAAATATCTTTATACCAAAGAATTTTTACATTTGTTTTCACAATGGGAGGTTCTGTCGGATTGGATGAGATGAAACAGGAGCAAAGCTCCTTGCTGCACTTGCAGAACTAAAACCAAGTGAAACCAAGTGTGGAGATAGATACACTACATGGCCAAAAGTATGCGGACACCCCTTCTAATTAGTGGATTCGGCTATTTCAGCCACACCCATTGCTGACAGGTATATAAAATCAAGCACACAGGCATGCAATCGACAAACATTGGCAGTAGAATGGGCCGTACTGAAGAGCTCAGTGACTTTCAACGTGGCACCGTCATAGGTGTCAGTTTGTCAAAGTCAGTTTGTCAAATTTCTGCCCTGCTAGAGCTGCCCCGGTCAACTGTAAGTGCTGTTATTGTGAAGTGGAAATGTCTAGGAGCAACAACAGCTCAGGCGTGAAGTGGTAACAGGCCACACAAGCTCACAGAACGGGACCGCTGAGTGCTGAAGCGTGTAGCGCGTACAAATTGTCTGTCCTTGGTTGCAACACTCACTATCGAGTTCCAAACTGCCTCTGGAAGCAACGTCAGCACAAGAACTGTTCGCCTGGAGCTTCATGAAATGGGTTTCCATGGCTGAGCAGCTGCACACAAGCCTAAGATCACCATGCGCAATGCCAAGCGTCGGCTGGAGTGGTGTAAAGCTTGCCACCATTGGACTCTGGAGCAGTGGAAACGCGTTCTCTGGAGTGATGAATCACGCTTCACCATCTGGCAGTCCGACGGATGAATCTGGGTTTGGCGGATGCCAGGAGAACGCTACCTGCCCGAATGCATAGTGCCAACTGTAAAGTTTGGTGGAGGAATAATGGTCTGGGTCTGTTTTTCATGGTTCGGGCTCGGCCCCTTAGTTCCAGTGAAGGGAAATCTTAACGCTACAGCATTCAATGACATTCTAGACGATTGTGTGCTGCCAACTTTATGGCAACAGTTTGGGGAAGGCCCTTTCCTGTTTCAGCATGACAATGCCCCCGTGCACAAAGCGAGGTCCATACAGAAATGGTTTGTCGAAAACGGTGTGCAATAACTTGACTGGCCTGCACAGAGCCCTGACCGCAACCCCATTCAACACCTTTGGGATGAATTGGAACGCCGACTGCGAGCCAGGCCTGATCGCCCAACATCAGAGTCCGACCTCACTAACGCTCTTGTGGCTGAATGGAAGCAAATCCCCACAGCAATGTTCCAACATCTAGTGGAAAGCCTTCCCAGAAGAGTGGAGGCTGTTATAACAGCAAAGGGGGGACCAACTTTTTGGAATGAGCAGTTTCGAATGTTCAACGAGCAGTTGTCCACATAGTAGGTCTGTCTGATGGAGACTACAAGGCTTGCCAATCGACACTGATCTCATGTAGTCTGCTGCCTCTCTGGAATCCAACAGTCGGAAATCTGTTGTAGTGACAGAAAACTTTAATCCCTGCAGGTTTTGGGGCTTATCTGTACTGTAGTGATGCCAATAGTTCTGGAGGACACTGAAGACCATGCTGCTTAAATGTCAAAGCTACTGAAATGCATCAGACTTTTGGGACAGGGTTTTCAAGCCATCTCTCCACAGTTCTGATACATCTCAGTACCTTAGACCTTTAAACAGAATGGACCTACAGCCTTGCCATGTCATAACAACTTCCATCCCCCCTCTTTTGTTAAGATACAATCACAGGCGGACAAAGACATCAGCTAGAGCCAACTCAACTTTTCCCAACTTTGTGTGAGATGGTTGCAAAAACGGAAGGCGCCTGTTCTCTCTCTTGACAGGTGAGAATTATACTGTGTCCTTGTCATCTGCAGAGAGAGAGAGAGATGATATTCTCCGAGAGGAGCTATTTCAGACTCTGGCAAGCTTGCCTCTATCTTTCGCTATCACGCATCTCCATCTGGTGAAATCTATAATGCTGTTCAATTTATTTATTTAGGGACAATGGACAGTTAATTAACTGACCCAGAATTAGCTACAAAGCTAAATTTCATCTGCAGTCCCTGGACAGGAGATGGGTACAGCAAGCAACCAAGTTTTACAGCCATGTGAAAATACAAAGTACATTTCAATACTATACATCATTATTATGAAAAAAATACTTTTTATCTAGGACTTTCAATGTTTGTTTGTACAAACTATAAAGAGGCCTAAGTGTAATTTTCCCCGCTTGAGACCAGCTGGTGACACAGTATGACAAATGTGGCAAAATCATATATAACTGCATATATAACTTAGCAGCATCTGTTGACAATTGGTTCCTAATATATTAAACATTTCTGAGATTATATTGAACTGTACTAATGACCTTTTTCAAAAGTATTATGTCAGCAGACTGCCACAATTGATATTGACAAAAGAAAAATAAAGCAATGAATGGATTTCAGCTTCAGGTGTCAAGCAGGAGTTAATGGAATTGTTGTCTTTTTCTCAATGGATTCCAGTTTGTTTTGCAATCAAAGACATTGGTCTCTAGACTAAATGAAGTGTACGTATGAAAAGAGAGAACGAATGAGAGAGAGAGAGCGAGAGAGAGAGAGAGAGAGAGAGCGAGAGAGAGAGAGAGCACATACTCATTGTGCGCACACACAGACACACATACATAGGGGAGAATAGGCCAGGTGATGAGTTATCACTTGTTTCTACCAAATTCCGTGAGTAAGAGCATCAACCCTACCTGACCTTACACTCACCAGAAGAAGAGCTCGGGGATTCACATATCTCGCAGTAAGGCAACATGCCGCTGTTGGAGTAGGTGCAGGCCCGACAGCTCCACGTCTCCCTGGGAGGGACACTCTCCGACAGCCTCCGCGGGGTCAGGAAGGAGGCCAGGGGGCTGGGACTGCTGGAG
>OMLI01014816.1:7020-17342 GCA_900302605.1 Rondeletia loricata
GGGCCGCTGTGGACTTGCTCCACGCTCGCGGTGTATATCCACGCCCACAGTACCAGCCGCATCATCCTCTCCGCAGAAAACAAGACATTGCAAGGCTTTCTTATCCCCAGCGCATTTGATTCAGCAGCCTTTTATGGGCCCGGTTATCTAAAGACTTCCGAAACCTTTTGATTGACCGCCTCTACACCATTAGATTTACCTTGTAGAGCTCCTCGTAGCTTTAATTGCTGTTCTTCTTATTAAAACGTGATGCTCAGTTTATCCCTTTTTTTCTCTTTTTTTTTTCCTATTTATCTTTTTTAAAGTCTGAGCTAATTAGTATTTATCAACAGGGAAATTGTTATGGCTACAAATGCACCTGACAATGCAGACCTTGTTAATGTTTGTCAAACAGTTGCTTGTTTGTGTTTGAGGAGCAGTAAACATCATCAACGCTTGATCTACTGTCTTAATAATAATCACTTAAATGAAGGAACAGAGTCAAAGTTTCAAAAATAGTTTGCCGCATGAGAGATCTGATTTAGATCCGCATAGCCTGTACTGGGTACAATTAACTGACTAATGTTGCAACCAGTCTGTCTTTATGCCTTTAATGTGTCATCCAAGTATGTTAGATCAGGGGTTCCCAAAGGTTTTCATATTAATAATGATAGACCACGGCCCCCCATTTGATACGATTTTCTCCTAAGGAGCCCCATCGGAGTAGATTTTTGTTGTTACATTGGATTTGGTGAAGAAATGTAATTTAATTAATTGCTAAGGAGTGAAATAATAGTGGAATCAAGCTATTCCTCATTTTGCTGGGGATCCCTCTCGAGGACCCCTGGTGGGCCCCAGACCACACTTTGGGAACCACTGTGTTAGATTGTACTCTGCTAACATCTTAACAGGCTCGCAAAAATTACAATTAGTTGTGTTCAAGAGGAGGTTCGCCAACCTCAAATGATTATGGTCTGGATGGGAATCTGTGAGCACGGGAAGTGTGTACCCTGCTGGTGTGTTTTACCCGCTTAACCTCTCTGTGTAGACATTGTAAGATGCTCTGACACATCTTTTTGAGCATGGGGGCTTAGGTGTGTGGGCGCGAGGATGAATATAGCAACACATCTACATTTATTGTCTCACCTTCATCTGTGCAAAGGGCCCGTCATAGCTGCCGACGTACAGCAAGCCGACAGTCTGGGGGAGCAGCCTGCAAAGACAAAAGATCTTGGTTAACACCCGCAACACCCGGAGCGCTGGGAAAAAGGACTCACACTCGGAAAAAGGACAGTTTCTGCCCTTCCGCCTTCAAGCTTCCACATCCCCATACCATCAGATCTGTGAATGGACTCAGTCAGGACTTTGGGTGGGGTACCAGTCAGTGGTCAGACACATTATTTCTTTGTTTGTTTTTGTTTGCTTTTTTTTTAGGGAAGTGATACACAGTGCATCATTTGGGCAACAGTGCTCAAGATGCTTGAGGGGCAGCAGGGTGGCGTAGGGAGTCTGTCGTTCAACTGGAAGACCAGGGTTCAAGCCTCTGTGTCAGCAAGCATCCGCCCTGCTGAAGTGTCCTTGAGCAAGACACTGAATCCCTACCAGCTGCAAGGACGCACGTTCTGTACCTGACCTCTGACCTCCCTGTGGAGGGCAGGCAAGTGAAAGGAGAATTTCCTTACGGGGATCACACAAAAAATTCACATATCCTCATCATTATTCCTATACTTTAATCCCATAGGAAAGTCTTGTTGCCCAGAAAACATTTGAATATATTTTATTTACCCTGTTGCTCACGTTGTTGCCTGTTGCTAGGAGTGTTGCCCATCTGCACTGCCTAGTGTGTCACCAACTTTAGCTTTTGTAGAATACCAAATGATTTACTTGGCAACTTCCACGTAGAACTGCTGACTAGTAACAAGAGTTGACCGGTGCACTGAATTTCTTGGTTGGTTTAGACTATGAAAGCAATGTGAAATAATTCATAACGATGTTTTCCATCAGTTTTTTTTTTATGAGTGACGATCTGCCTCTTAACCAAGAATGGACGGAGCCAGTTTATGCACAGAAATTATTCAACATTCAAGGAATATTTGTATCTATCTGTCTGTCTGAGTAAAGGTGTGCATTTCAGAACGTCTGTGTTTTGGAGTTTTTACAATCTTGTGAAAAGGCTTATTTTTAGGGTGTTAGAATTTGTGCTTATTGTAACATTAGGGTAACGGTTGTGGTTAGGCATGCAGTGTCGACAATTTAGATCAGGAGTTAGGGAATGAATACAAGTCTAACAGGAGTATAACACGCAAGGTTGTAACAAGTCAACGGGGTGGGTGTGTGTGTGAGTTCCTGCCTGTGTCTGCCTGAGGCGACTGTTCTCCTTATAGCACAGATAGATGAGCTGTACTCCCAGTGCATTCTCCCCTCTGGCAGCACATGAAAGCTGGCTGATTCCCATCAAAGCCTCCCTCACCTTTTTGTCATGAGGTTGCTGCCGCTGAGACGTAGTCACTCTCATACAGCAGGTGCAGGAACCACAAGAACACACACACACACACTTGTTTTTTTATTCTTCCATTGAACTAAAATTCCATTGAGTTAAATGTATCCTCTAACCATGAACTGCCTGATCTAATATTAACCAAAGCCTGACTCGATCTATATCCGCCCCGGCAAAATGTCCAGTCTTTGGAGGATTTTCTGCATCATTCTCCTTGTCAGAACATTTGATCCTCATTAGGATGTGAGTTCAAGAACATACACACACACACACACGGATCCAGGCACGTCAGTGATGTCTGCTGTTTTCTTTGGGTATGTTTGTGCCCTGGAGAAGAGACGGGGAGCGGCGTGACTATGGATCCGGCAGTGTAAACGCACTCTGTCTCTGCGTGAGCACAGGTGGTGCAGCAGAGATTATGAGGCTGACTTGGCTCAGGTGTGCGAGCCTGGGAGCCGCTGAGCTCCACACTGATAATAAATCAGCACAGAAGACTTGCAGGCCATTTTCCTCTTGAATATTTGCATTTTGAATAATGCATTTATGATTCTCTCTGTGATCAGAGGTGCAAAGATGGGATTTCTGTGTAGCTCAAACCCCTGGTGTACTGACTGTGTGTGTGTGCCCAGATTAACCATATATAAGTATAATGGATAAAATCTTTGGAGGCATATCATTTAAATTCCAAAACCTGCAGTTGACCAGGTTGTACGAAGGTTAAAGAAGCTAACGGTGATAATCTGCAATGCACCACTCTTTAAAAATAAAAAAAAGGACCTAATGGTGAAGTCCAGTGAACCCCAGTCACGATCAAATATCAAGTCTCCTACGGATGGATTTTAATAATAAGGTTTGCTCTAATGAAGTCAGACCGGTCTAACCCGATTACCCCGCTGAAATTAGAAATTTAATTGCATGAATTTCTCAGTGCCACAGTCGGGGAGGCATGGTGCCACAAATCTATTATCACAAATTCTCCGTTTCATAAACTCCTCTCAGGCACAGCCATGTGGCAACAAATCACTCCCATTTGGGCAAATGGCTATGAAGCTGCTGCTGTCGGTCTTCTGTCTCCATCAGAAGGGGTGCTCTGTCACAGCAGACAGCCGCTCAGTTGGCATCGTTTGTAATTGAAGCAGAGTGAGGCTACTGTATGTCACTTTGCTAAAGAGTTCCAAGTCACTGAAATGCCTTTTTTGCATTTTGACATCATTTTTTGCTGCTACAAATTGTGCTAAAATACCCCAAAGAAGTGTTCCAGGTCAGAGCACAGGGTAGGCCGCACTGGAGCGGCCCTGGATGATGCTTTGCTCAGTGTCGTGCTCAAGGACAGCCAGTGATGATGAAGGGCACTCTAGATGTGATACCAACCACCCTCCGGTTGCCAGCGTGCAGCTGGAATACACCTGTCAGTTTTAAGCATCAACCTTTAAAGCTTCTAGGCCCACAAGCAGGCTCCTAAATGAGTTCAAACCATTTGGAAAATGTCAGTCCCCTGTAAATACGAACCAAAGCAAAACAACTTGACATCTACAGGTTGAATGTATCCCCCACCCTCTGTCACCCAGTGCTGGCATTCTCATATACCAAAGTTAATGGAGTGAATTCTTTAATTACAGCCAGGGGGGAAAAGAAACGTACTCGTAAAGTGATTCAACCTTGATCGCACCAAATGTTTGCAAACTGAAGGAGCAGTATTGTGTGTGGTAGTCGTTGGAGACATCCTTGAAGATTCTATGTGAATGCAACCATGTAGGCAGTCTGTGTGACTTATTTCTCTGTCACTCTGCTTCCCTGTCACTGGGGTCTAATGGTGACTGGCACTGAGTAAATGATGCAAACTGGGGAGAAGTGGCAGCTAACACCCTGCAAATAAAGCAGCACAGTGTCCTGCAGGAACCTCGATCTGCATGTATCTTCTAAAGACAACAGTGATTTTCCCATTTGGTGCACATATTGAGCATTCAACAAATCATCATCGCTTTGTTCCACAGACATGGAACGTTTTCTACAGAGAACCAAACAATAGCAAATTGGAGACACTTTTCTTCAGTGCACTAGCGACGTGTTCTACATCAACAACAAATGCACCAAGACGAAGGCTTTTCACAAAACCGCAATCCCCAGCTATCCTCCTGTATGGTTACCATGTCGGTATTAAAGAGCTCTCGCCTTCTGTGGTAAGTAAGTTCAGAGCTAAAAGGGGAATACTACTCCACTAAATAATTCACATATCTTATAGCATACAACGGCCTGGAAACAACTGAAGGTAGACTCCAGGGAACAGCTCTAACCGGAGATGCTGCACCGCCGAACAGCCTGGAGCTGCTCCATTTACAATGAATGGGAGATTTGAGGCTGTGGCTGCGGCAGGGCAGTATCTGCGTTCTTTGTGGTCCCCGACCCTTCCTCCCTCCTCCGGTGGTAGCTGTTGCCCATGGTAACCGACACGGCGCTGACGCCCCTGCACCGGGTGTCACTCTTATGATGACCTTGATGACGACACTGACGATGGTAACCGAGTCGGCGTTGATCTGGACGTTTCACCCAAGTGTTCTTACTGTGTTTATTCTGTGTATTTTGTTGATGTTCCACTTTGTTATTAACATTTCATCTTTGTTTGCCCCCTGTTGCACGCCTGACCGTCCATTGTGATGCCCTTCCCAAAGTGTCTTCTTTTTTCTTTTTATTGAGGTTTTTGTGGTTGTTTTTCCTTGTTCTTATTAAGGGTCTATTGGGGAGTGTCGTTTCCATTTACTGTTGCTTCGTGTGGCCATTGTGAATTGGATCACGTTGAGACTGTGAAAGTGATTAAAGGCTGCACAAATAAACTTGGCTTGAGACTGGTGTTGTGAAAAGTCTGTCTTTAAATTTATAGAAACGCTTTCAGTTCTGAGCCAAGAAATATACCAGCATACCCTCAACCCTGTCACAGTAAACTTTTCCATCCTGTTCGGTCCTGCAGCTTTTGTCACAGCAATTTATCATGTGGATTTGCTGCAGGACTGTGTGCTGCTGTGTACGAAAAAAAAGCAGGTGACTTGTAGCTTCGTTGCTCAATAGGCGTTTCTATAAACTTTAACCGTTTTCTTGGGAATGTTTCACAGTAAAAAGCCAGAAGGTATAGTCAGTCTTTCTGCCTCACCATGCCACACCTCATTATGTTCAGGGACACCATGACACTAAAGAAGGTGTGGGAAGCGTTGCTGTGTGTCCAACGAGCAGCCGTAAACGAAATGGACTCTATTCAACAGAGGATCCATGAGCAGGGCCGCTGTCTTAATGACAAGATGGACGCAGGAGAAGGACTTTGTTGTCTTTTGAGAATCTGGTCATTTGGACTGCAACGCTCCTCTGTACAGCTGGAACATTCACAGCAAACCACCCCAAACTAAGATCAAATATTGTTGAAATACTCATCTTTACATTAACGATATGTCTCTCCTTCTCTGAACAGTCATTTTGCCCTTTGGATCTCTGGGTTTGGAGCTCTCTTTATGTGCCGTTTTATGGACAAACCAAGCAGAATAGCTACAGCTCCCATCTGAAACCACAGTTGGTGCTTACACCAGTCCAACCACCAACTGGCTGATGCAGATCTGTGTATATTATTACACTGACGCACAATAAAAAGGCTGCAGGATAGATTAGTCACGTATTATCATTCATCTAGCTCTTAGACAGCACTAATTGTGGTGTAGTCATCCCTGCGGTGTTTTAGCATCAGATCCTGAGTGTGTAGAGTTGCTTTTGGATCTTACCCACTGCCACAGTTTCAAAACACATTTACAGCCCCCCTCCCTGCCTGACAGCCATAGTATACCTGAGCTAAGTCACCCCATGCCACACAAATGGCAAACATTTCAATAAAATTGCCAATCTGCGAATTCCTAGTTGTTGTTTTTATTTTATTTTGTCTCCATCTTTGTTGCGCAGCGCTCATTACTGTGGTGTTTCTGCACTGCACTTCCCAGAGATCACTTGTCAATCAAACCAGTCCAGTACTGTGACATCTTTCTCCTTGGATTCTCTGTTGATGAAGTTTGACTTTCTTTTCTTTGTCTGTTCAGCCACGGTGGCTATCGCTGCTCATGCTAACTACCCAGTTCTTCTTCTATTTATTCCAAACAAACCGGAAACGTAAAACGCATCACTTCCTGTGCGCCAGAGGATTTTTTCCCCCGGGAAAGACCTACCAGACACCGGGTGTTTAGAACAGGAAATGTAAAAGCTTTCATGAACTGGCTGTAGGTTGACTCAATTATATCAATCATGTATTTCCATGAAAATGTTGCAGATTATTACTAAAGACACAATATATTGGAGCTTCAAATTGTATTGTTTAAACAAATCCCTTCCTTCCCACTAAAGATGGTGGCAGCTCCTTTTCTGCCCTCCATACCCATGTGCCTTAGGCCAGTGCAAATGAACGTGCACGGAGATTTATTAGAATGCGAGTGCAAAACCTATGACTCATATCTGGCTTTAGGCCCTCTAATAGTATCAGTGGAATATCCTCTGAATACTATATCATGACAGAGGTTGTGTTATCACATCACCTTTCTCAGTGTTCGCAGCTCAGGTTCTGTGCTCAAAGCACTAAACAGCCATCACTCATTCTGCGGTACCATCAGCTGGTTCTCTGGGGCTGGTCAAGGTTGGGGGAAACAGATGTTTTTGATGTTTTATTGGCTCATGTACAACAGCCTCACCCTTGGCAGACTGGGAATGTCAAATCAGCCTTTGTATCATTCCCAGTTTTGTCATACAGGCGTTTCTGGTTATTTACTCAGTGCTAGAGTGGAAGATTAAAGGGGTAATAGGTACGATTTTTACTGCCCCAGAGCACAAAATGGCCATAATATTTCTGCGGGGGCTTGATTGGGTTGTTGATCAGTACCGATGACTCAATGATTACTTGGCCAGGTGCTGAGATTTCTGGCTTTCAAAACTTCATTTTAGAACAAAAACTCCCCATCCGTCGAAATTTCAAGACTCCTAATCCCCTAATCCCCAATTAAACGATGGAGGACGGTGCTACGACGCACATTTCACACATTTCAGCTACGAAGGCGAAAAAGCAAATGACAAAGCAGTATTATTATTCCAGTATTTAGCATGGTGATATATTCCCTCTTCACTAGACGTTTCTGTTGGATCTCTGCTCTACTTAGCTAGCTTACTCCTCTCTATTGTGAAAATGTGACTAATGTTTGTGCCAATTGCAGGCCACCATAATTCAAGGGGACGGGCAGGATGTTGTTGCAATTCCTGCTGCCTGCCAATAGAGGTCAATGGAGGTCATAGATTATTTAATGCCCCTTTAATATAGCGGCATGACTTTTGGGTGGCGTGCTCAAGCACTACAATTGTCACCATAGTGATCTGTTTGTCTGATTTTTTGCGAGCTCCGCCTCTCCTCTTCTACGTGGCATTAAACTGATAACATGACATGGTATCATTGCCAGTGCATTTGATACCCGAGGATGAGACACTTCAAGAGGGGAAACTCCGAGCTCCATTTAGCCAACAGTGTCCTACACTACAGTCGCTGGTGTGATTTTCAAAGTCCCTGCCTGACTCAGACTAAGTCAAAAGGCCTGAATGAGAGCAGTGCCTGACTTTGAAATAAAGAGAGTGATTGACATGTGAATGAACACATACTGCACCGTGTCCTAATACTGTAATTCAGTCTGACAGTCTTTCTCAACGCTTGTTGATGATTCGAAACTATGATTGACTCAAAAAACATAATAGTAGTAACGGTGAGAATATCACAAATTGCTTTTCCAGAATCTATCCACTGAAAAGACATTTATGTTTTAAATCAGACATGCAGCCTATTTGGCTGGGAGGCTATAGAGGAAAAGATGTTGGAAATTGCTCCCCAACTGCTATTTGTAATTATGTATTTTTGAAATCCAAGAGCGGAAAATGGAGTCAGGATTGTAGTTTGAGGGGGTGTTTGTAATCGATATAATGGAGGGGAAACGCTTTGAAATGAGAGCTTAAGTGAGAGGCAGAGAAAAGCCTTTGTACAACCACTGCACAGGCCCTTTGTCTATCTCCGTGCAGAGGCGACACAAAGCGCTGCTGATCTGAGTTACGGCTTTATTTTGTAAGGATTTAGGACTTTGGATTCCCCCACAATATCGCCCTCAGCCACATCAAAGAGTGCCCTCTCACTCAACAGCCCAAAACACATAGGCTTGGTGCTGTTCAGCATCCATGGTGGGTCACAGTGGACAGCATGAATGAATGTCTCCTTCTTTTGGGCCGTCTTGGCACTAGCAGCTCCCTAAACCAACAGCCGAATCCTTCAGATGAAGAACCCTATGTTATGTGATTAAGTCTGTTCTACGTTTCCAGATGAGAGATGTTCTCAGATCTCAGTGTTGTGAGCGTTCATAGTTTTAGACAGCAGCAGTTGCATTCCTTTTGGTGATGGATCAACATTCACTGTCCAATGAGTGTTAAGAAAATTAGAAAATACAGTTATACGATTCTTCGTCTAAATGCTTTAATTGACCAGAAAGAGCAGTGATAGAAAAGCAGAGAGCTTGGTTCTCTTTTTATAGTAACTTTCTTGCGTAGAGGAGGGAACCAACCCAGGGAAAGATTCAGAACAAACCACAGAGTCCAGTCCCTGACAATAATAAGGGAGTGACAATGCCATGTTTGATCTATTTAAAGCCTTTGCAGCCCTGTTCCTCCTGTTGCGGAGGTGGGAAAATGCAGTGCGTGTGATGTTCTTGATGTGGGGTTCCAAAGAAAGGGTGCTGTCCAGTGTGACGCTGAGGCTTTTGACTTGTGTTGACAGGGGAACTGGGTATCCATCAATGTGTATGACAGGGGAACTGGGGAACAGGGATGAGTTGATTGTCCGGGTTATCAGTGGGGAGAGGGCAGGGAGGGCAGCTTTGACCAGAATGGTAGGCAGAGGGTCCAGTTTGCAGGTGGAGGATTTGGATGCATTGATATGGATGCCTCAGACACTGGGGTGAAGGCAGAGAGACTGGTTTTGAGTGGGGGGTCAGTGGGGGTGGTCATCCAGGTGGGCACGGTATTGTGGGTGTGGGGAAGTAGCAGCTCTTTATGGATATTGTCGATTTTTGTCGATAAATTGTCGCACAGGTCAGGGGAAATATTGTCAGGAGAGTTGTCCAGTGGTTGAAGCAGGTGTTTAACGGTGGAGAAAAGGATCTTGGAGTTGCTTCTCTCATTATTGATGATGTTTGCGTAGTGGGAGCTTCTGGCTGCTGACAGGGCGTTTCTATAGAGTGAGGTGTTCAGAGTATGCTTGGGAGTGGACTGTTAAGCCAGTTTTTCAGGGGTGAACCAGGGGGCAGAGTGGGAAAGTGGCTAGTGCATCCAGGGTGGAGGAGAGACAGGTGTTGTAATGAATAACGAGGTCATCAGTAGTTGCGTGAGTGCTAGGTGGAAGGGCAGGTGCTGATCAGGTTAGTGAGGTCATTATTATTTATGTGTTTTATGTTTCGGAATGTGATGGAGCGTTGAGCTTTTTCCTTGTACGTTTGGGCAGGCACCTCAAACAAAACAGCTTTGTGATCGGAGACGGGAAGCGATAGATCAGTGAGGTTGAGAGGGGTTAGTTCCAGTGGAGTAAACTAAATCAAGTATGTGTCCTTTGTCATGGATGGGGAAGGTGACATGTTGTTTGATATTCAGACAGTCCAGTAGTGAGAGGAAATCAGTAGCCAGAGTGGAGCTGGGGGAATCACCCAGGAGGAGCACATCTGCTGACATGGTGCAGACAGTGGTGAGTAGGGAAGACAGTTCCGTAACAACACGGTTTCCTAAGTGCCTGCAGTGTCTCTAAAGGATG